>CM076581.1:1561253912-1561330041 GCA_034641835.2 Pinus albicaulis
ATGACTCCCATATGGTGAAGACCTAAGGGAACCGACTCAGGAGGGTAGGGAGGTTCCTAAGTGTGAGGTGGATGGCAAGGTCCAGGAAAAAAATGTTCAGTCGACTGAAGCGAAGGGCTAGGAGTAAGATGCGGTGGGCGAGATTGAGGTTTCTTACCAGCTGGAGCAGGCTATGGAAGGCTAGCCTGAGATGATTGCATCATGCAAACATTCGCTAAGCTGGGGTCAGAGATAGGAGGAGGGGGAGGATCATGAAAAGTTCCAAGAAAAGAGGAGTCTTTGTAGACGCCAGGGGAAACACTAGTCAAAGAATCAACAGTTGGTTTATTGGTGATAGTAGAGATGGTGGACTCAGGGGAGGTCTGAGATTTTGGTTTATGGTAGGTCAAATGGTCAATGGTGAAAATCTTGCCATTATGAGGAAAGAACATCTTACGGTGGACTGCGGATGGGACGACAAACATGGCATAGGTGTAACTACGCCCCAAAAGAATGTTGTAGTCAAGAGGGGCATCGAGAACTTCAACTTAGACACAAACAGTCTTGCCTGCAAGGGTGATAGGACAATTACAGAATAGGCCAATGGGCTAGGAGGCATGGCCATCCCATGCACGAAGGGTGATTGTGGAAGGGGCTAGCTCAGGGGATCCAAATTTTTTCCAAACCAAAGCGGACATTACACAGGCAGATGCCCCCTCATCAATAATACACTGAGCGACATTGGCATTTCGTATTTTTACTGGGATTTTGAAAGAAACCGAAGGAGGAAGAGGGGGATGGTCTGACTGACGGGCATTGAAAACAATCAATTGGTCATCGGCAGGATCTACAACACCCACGACAGATAGTAGAACCTTCTTTTTAGAAGGACACGACTGGAGGAGTTCCAATGTTGAAATGGTAGCATGAGATTGTGCCAGATCATCTACTATACTGCATGAATGGGCAACCCGACCATAGGCAGCGTTTCAGCGTAATGGGACCTTAGGAGTCTTGGGATGAACCTTAGCTTTGGGCAGAGGGATTTACAAGGGACCATTGGGTGTCGATAGAGGCTCTGTAGGACTTGAAGATGGAGACTTGGAGACAGACAGAACGGGAGGCGTGGAATACTAACGGGACCGAGTGTGAAGGTTGAGGTTGATAGTGAGAGGTGGGTCAGAGGCCATCATGAGAATCTGGTAATCAGAGGAACCAAAAGGGGAAGGTTGAGTGGTTACCGGGGCATGAGGTGGTTGAGTGGCCATGAATCCTTATTGAGGGAAAGGATCGATAAACACAGCAGGTTGAGAAGTAGCTGGAGTGGAAGGGATAGTAGGGGAGGAGTGTCGTCCCCGCACGATGGCCTGAGACTCCCACATTTGCCGCATTTGTGGTAATAAGGGACAATCGTGAGTGTAGTGACCATAAAAACCACAACATGAACAGGGCTTATTGGTGTGAAGCGGCCTGTCCGGCTTGGGCTGAGAGCCCTGTGGTTGGTTTCCAGTGGGAGATTCAATACTGGAGGGATTGGATCCAAGATTACTAGAAGCGGATTGATTTCCTTTTCTCTTTCTTTGAAAAGGAAGAAAATTAGTTGCCCCATGTTGTGAAAATACTTGCCCTGGAGGGGGTAGTAAGTGCGGTTGTGGGGGTGGAGAAGGTAAAGGAGTGGGAGGTCCAAATGCTGGAGGAGCTGGGACACCAGGTTACAGATATGGATAAGGGGTAGGATGGGCAGCATTGAGGTAAGCAGGAGGGTGGGAAAAGGGAGGAGGCATGCCGTATCCTGGATACAAGCTACCTGGAGGGGAAAAAGTGCCGGAGGGGCTGGCCCCTCCTGGAGGGAAACCATAGCCCGGAATAGGTTGGGAAGAGGTATGTGATAAGGCTCCAATGATACCATCGGCAGAGTGAGATGCCCCCGAGGCATTAGGGCCATCAGGCTTGGGGAGGTTAGGAAGGACGGTATAAACATAACAAGATTGGACATAGATAAGGTCCTATTTCAAGGCTATTTGGAGGGCGGATTCTTCGGTTTGGGGAAAATGGGATGCGACATCTTTACCAATGGGAGGTAAGAGAGAGCGAAGGAACCAGTCCATGTAAACCCGATCTTCAAAGGGGGGGCGCGACATAGGCTCTGTCTTCATTGCCATTCCTAGACATGAGAGGAAAGGCGAGTCGAAGAGGATTGATGAAAATAAGTTAAGAGTTCAGTACCAGTTTCGTATCGGAGAGGGAGCTGGAAATAAGATAAAAAGGCTTTGGCAATGGTCGCAAAGGTGGTATGGGAAGAGGTGGCTTGATCAACATACCATTTAGAAGCTTCACCGGTAAGCGTGCGTTGGAACAATCGAAGCGGATGGAGTCATCGGTGATGGAATTGGAGGAACACCACATGTGGAAAGATCGAATATGGTTAGAGGGATATTCACTAGCAAGGCCTTAGAACTTGGGAATGTCAGAGGGGAGCTTGGTTGGCATAGCAGGCCAACTGACATCATGGCAGATAGGATCATTAATCAATTGATTGAAATCGGGGAGACTGAGGCTGGCCATATAAGGGAGCAAAGGGGTAGTCGAGGTAGGTCTCGTAGTGGTTTCACTGGAAACAGACCCAGTAGTAGAACTGGGGTTGCTGCTGGTAGTAGGCCCTGAAGTAGACATGGCAAAAGTAACAGAGGGAGAACCAGGAGTAGGGGGAGAACCTGAAAAATCAGAAGAAGAGTCGGAGTGTGGACTCGGGGGAAGACTTACTCGATGACGACAGGAAGGAGGAAGTTGATCAACCGGAAACTGAGGGTGAAGGCCAAGAAGTCTCTGGGAAAAACTCCTTGGAGGCACAATGATGACGGGGAGAAGAAAACCAACAGGGATAGGGAGGGGTAAAATCAAGTGAGATCAATGTCGAAACAAGGGCAGAGAGGTGTAGTGTCAATTGATTTTAAAGGCTTTGCCAAGCGGTGTTAACCAGGCTCTTCTTCACTTAGGGTCAGTGTGTGGTGTGCGTTAATTTTAATTTTTTAAACCTAGACGTTTTGAGAGTAAAAGAAAAAATGTGCTGCGGAACTAAAAATAAATCTACAATAAATAAGACTAAAAGAACAGAAAATTAACAGCTACCAATGCATCAATCTAACCCAAGAAGGTGGGTCTCTCAAAACTAGTCTATAAGAGGGAAAAAAATAAGAAAAGCATGCTAAAAAGAGGCCAATAGATCTAAGGTCAGGAGGGACAGGGATTTAAAGGAGAACTCTACTAAAAATAGGTGCAGAGAACAAAAAAGAGGCAGAGGCAAGGTTGTTGCTAAAAAGGAGGAGATTAGCTAAAAATAGAAGGGGCAAGGAGGCGGCCCTAGAAATGAACCCAAGAAAAACTATATGAGGTGATTTGAAAGGGAGAAGAGCTAATCTAAAGGGATCTGAAAATGAGGTATCATATCTAGAAGCAAAAAGGCTGAAACCCTGGAAATTCAGACTTCTGAAATAGCAAAAACTCTCTCACAAAAAGTGGAGGGTACTAGAGCCCTAAGGGGCAAGATTCCCACTTAGATGAGTGAAACATATCAGAAACAGGTCTAAACGGGTGGAGACAAAGGCTGGAAAACCCTGGTAGAAGCTTCAGACAAACCCAAAAAAGTGTTGGAAAATTGCAGAAAAAAGTGCAGGGCGCAGGTTCTTACCTGTTTTCAGTCCAAGTCGCAGATTTGGGGTAGAAAAGTGCGACCTCAAGGCCATGTCACACTTTTTGGGCTAATAAGTGTGACCTATAGATCCGGCTCTCGCGGCGATAGATTTCAGAAAAAATTTTTGTCTCAGCTGCGGCTGATGTCTGTCACCTGCGCAATAAGGCCAGAAACACATGGAAGTTAAAAATTTGACTTTTTGAGGGTTTTAGAGGTGGAAAGCACCATAAAGATAGGAAAAACAGAAAATGGAAGAGAAACCCTAGGGTTTGAAATAGCTAGATATGCAGGAATATATAAAACGATAGCGGTCACAAAAGAAAACCCGTGTGGAGTCGCCAATTGTTAGTATGAATATTTTGTCGTAAAAGATCACTTTAGCTACGCATAACAAATATCCCTAACATCGATTATGGCTGCAAAATATCTTTAAGTCTGCTGCATAAATCCAGATCTAAGAGCAAAAGACATTAAGAAGATAAAATATAATATGGCTCCATGCATCCAATAGACAAGACAAGAACAATGTATTTAAAAGAATTTTATATTATATTAAAGAATGGGGCACCTGAGAGGAAAACAAGAAAGGTGTTTTCCGATTCTCCTCAATGGGATGGGTTCTTGAAAGTCCTCAGCGTTTCAGATCTAAAATTCCTCTCTCTTATTGTGGTAGAAAACCCTGACAAACATAGAACTCAATGGGAGCTCACAAAGAAAAAATGGAAAATGGTGACCAAGAATAGATCTAGTGTGATCTAATGCAATGAAGGTGACTAATGAATGGGGAAAACCCTTCTATTTATAACAAAATATTGGGGTGTTCTAGAACTCGGTGTATGAATAAAATATTATTAATCAAATTCTAGAATCACCCTTTAGGAATATTTTATTATATTTGTTGGAGGGAAAAGGTCTTTTGACTTGGGTCAATTCCTTTATTTATAAACAATAAATAAATAAATGATTTATTTATTATTTTAGGGAGATAGTGGGAATATAATTAAATAAATAATGATTTATTTAATTATTTAAAAATGATTTAGTCAAATTTAACTAGGAATATTATTAAATAATGATTTGAATAACTTATTCCTAAGAAATAATTAAATAAATAATGATTTATTTAATTAATTTCCTTGTTTTGGGTTAAATATGACCAAGAAATATGGACAAATGTTATTTTACATGGTGAAAGAATTTTTACTTAGGGTAAAATTGGTCTTACATGGTGTACTTGAGTTCATCTAATGATAATGGGTTAGATGGCCAAAAAAATGGTGTAACACCTATCTTTAAATGAAAGAAGAAAATAAATCAACTATTGTACCTTCAGTTATCTCATCATTCAATCGTTAGGCATGACCCTATTGAAATGGAGTTTAGTAACTATTTTTACTTTAGTCTGCTAAGGTCCTATAACAGAAAACACGAAATGAAAATGAAAATATCTAAGATGTGTTCAGCTACTCCAATTATTCAATTTGAGTGACCTTCTTGAAGTAATGTTTGAGTAAGCTAATTACATCTGTTGAACTAGAGAACAAGGAAAACTTTTTAAATGAATAACTCATAAATTGCATTACACTTAGTCATTCAACCATCCCTTCTTAATATGTTCAGATCAATTCCTTTTAGAGTGATTTTTAGGAATATTGTTGTTTGGAATTAAGTGAGGTTCTTGAAAGTAAAAGCATGTAAGATCTAGCTAAAATAAAATAAATGTATAATTGACTTGTCAGCCACACCCAAATGTGAAGTGTTTAACCTCTTTAGATGCCTTCAGAGAATTCAATTATAACTTTAGTCCTTGGCAAGCAAATGACAAAAATAAAGATAAATTGAACTACTGCATTTGTGAGATTTTTAACCATTTAATGTAGAATTGAGCATAATGAAAATGGTTTCCATAAACATCTATTAACACAGAAATTGACAACTCTGTTCTAATGGAAATGAAAGATAAGAATAGTAAAGCTAAACAACTGTGATTCTTAACACTTCAACCCTTAATTCACTAGTGAAAACAGATTTTCTATTTTCATGAAACGTTTTGGAAGAGTAAGTATACACAATTGTATTTTAACATTAAGCTAATTGACAACTGGAAATGAAGCATAAGTAGAAATTTCCAAACAGAGTAAAGGAAATCTAACTATAAAACATAATAAAAACTTCCTTCAGGAGCAGGGGCCCTCTGCTACTGAGTTGGTTGACTCCTAGCTTGTCAAAAGTGCAATCACGTAAGCGTTTGATAACTGAATTTCTTTATTAAACAAAGTTTGGAAAATAGAGTATTCACTGTAGAAATATGAACTGTACTGAACTGTCTCTCGGTTCTGTGGAACCACTATTTAAATACAAGTTACATAACTAATTTCAAGCTAAGTTAGCTACATGTGTCTAACTTGAATTACAATCAAAATAGGACTATTGGACTCATGATTTTCTTCGAAGAGCAAATCAGGATTCCTATTGTTGTAGGTAATGTTCTTTGACTTGTGACTTTGACCATGAGTTTAGGATCCTTTTTATGTCGATCTGGACCATGTGAGTAGGATATAATCCATACAGGCAAGATTTTAGAAACACCCATATGGCTTGCTTCCTCAACTGACACCTGGAACCTGGTAAACCATATGAGTACAGAACGCACAGTTAGCTGTAGAACAGGCTACATTCTGTATCTAGTTTGCAAAAACTTATCAAAATAGCAAAATCATGAAAATATAATATGAAAATAATTTAAATGTATCCTTGAGACAAATCTTAACATTATTCATTGATTAGGGTTTATGAACTTATGGAAAAGTGGTGGAATGAGATGAGAAAAACTGTAAAGGAGAGGGTAATCCTGAGGTTCAACACCACTATTGCAAGTAATTTCATATCTACAATGTTTTCATATAAAAAGTTTGAGATTCATATAAAGCACAGGCCTGTCATTCTAGATAACTTGAAATTTTGGCAAGTTTTTTGGGACGATAAGGAAGTGAACAATTTCCTTCAAAGTGAAGGTGAGTTTGAGAATTTTTCTATGGATGAAGTGTATGACAAGGATGACCAAGTCATTGAGGCAGATCAGATTGACATACTTTAGCTCAAGGAAAATAACATTCCAAAAGGTCTTATACCTTTGGAAGAGTTATTTGATCAAGATGACGTGGTGAGAAAACTACTTTGGTCCCCTAAAAAAATGGCGTAGAAGATGTTAATATTGGAAGAACAGAGAAGCCAAAGTTCATCAAGATTTAAAATTCTTTGCCATGAGAGGTAAAGCCTAAATATGTTGATTTGTTTACTAATTTTTCTGATGTGTTTTCTTGGGATTACTCATATCTAAAGGTGTACAATAAAGATATCATTTAACACAAAATTCTGATAAAGCTAGACCAAAAGCCTTTTAGGCAGAAGCTCGGGAGAATAAAACCATAGTTATTGTCGTCCATTGAGAAGGAGGTAAACAAGCTCTATAAGGTAGGCATTATTTTTCCAGACATATTTTTAGATTGGATCTCCAATTTGGTTCCAGTGCGGAAAAAGACCGATGAATTAGACTATGTATAGATTTCATAAATTTGAATAAGTGTCGTTGAAAGACAATTGCCCACTGCCCAAAATGGACCACATACTTCAGTGAGTTGTAGGAGCCAGTAGGATGTCATTGTTGGATTGTTACCTAGGTTACAATAATATCCTTTTACATGAATATGATCAAGATAAGACAACATTCACTACACCATGGGGTACCTTTAAATATGCCAAGATGTTGTTCGGTTTGAAGAATGTCGGGGCCACTTTCCATCATGTCATGGACATAGCTTTTGGTAACGAGAAATATGTCTTCCTTGTTGTTTATTTAAATCGTCTGATTATTTATTCAAATTCAAATGATGAGAATTTACACCATTTGAGAGTTGTGTTCCAATGATGTAGAAAATTTGGGGTTTCCCTAAATCCTAAAAAGTGCCTATTAATATGGAAGAAGGAAAGTTGTTGGGTCACATCATCTCAAAATATGGGATCCAGATAGATCCTACTAGAGTTGAAGCGATCCAGTAAGTTGATTTCCCTAGAAACACGAAGGAAATTCAAACTTTCAATGGTAGGATGAATTTCCTATGTAGGTTCATTCCCAACTTAGCAGAACATCTTAGAGAGTTAACTAACATGTTGAAAAAGGAAAATGATGTAAGATGGTCTGAAAATGCTTGTAATTCATTTAGATCAGTGATTTTTTTTTTACCACTACTCCAGTTTTGACAAGTCTTGATTATTCACTAGATTTCATTATATTTTCTTCTGCTTCTGAGAATACTTTGGCAGTGGTGCTTATGCTGAAAAAATATGGGACAGAGCTACCAATAAAATTCTTCAGTTGCAAAATTAGGGATGGACCCCTCTGATACAATATAATTGAGAAACATTCCTTGGCCTTTGTCAAAGCACTCAAATACTTCCGTGTTTATATTTTTTACTCACATATTTTAGCATATGTTTCAAATGCAGTTATTAAATAAGTACTCATGCAAACATATCCAGAAGGAAGAAGAGGTAGGTGGATATCAAAACTTTTAGAGTATGACCTTGAGATCAATTCAACCAAGCTGATCAAATGGAAAGGTTTATCCAAGCTCATGGTTGAGTCTAACCTAAATGCACTTCACATAATCTCATATCAACACTATACGATGCCGAAGAAGGTGTAAGTCTTGTTCAGGTATCAGATCTCTTTTCATAATCTCCATGGTATACTAATATAATTTATGTTTTACAACATTTGAATCCCCCTCTGAACATGTCAAAGAGTAAGAGAAGGTATTTGAAGCTTAAGGCTTCAAAATATTGCATAATATATAGTGCACTCTACTGGAAGGATCATGTCAGAGTGTTACTCAATTTCTTAGTTGAAGATGAGTCCAAAGAATTGATGAATTATTTCCACAAGGGAGATTGCGGAGGAAATTTGTACTGGAAGACCACGGCCAACAAAGTACTGAGAGCGAGATACTATTGGCCTACATTGTTTGCAGATTTGTACAAGAAGATCATGAGTTGCCATGAATGCCAACTTTTCCAAGGTAAACGTAAGCTTCTTCCTTTACCATTACAACCCATTTCAGTTTAAGCTCCCTTCCAGTAGTGTGGATTATATTTTATTGGTGAGGTACATCCACCCCCATCCACTCAACATAGATGGATACTTACCACCAGAGACTATTTCACAAAGTGGATCGAAGTGATCCCAACTAGGCAAGCTACAGACTCAATTATAGTTAAGTTTTTAGAAGCTAACATCTTGTCTCGGTTTGGTTTTCCTAGAAAAATGATCTCGGATAATGTTGCAGCCTTGAAATCAAAGAAGATGATAGAATTATGTGCCAAATATAACATTAATTTGGGTCATTCTACATCATATTATCCATAGGGAAGCAGATTGGTGGAGTCCTCCAACAAGTATTTGATAAGTATAATAAAAGAGATGTTGGATGCAAACAAAAAGAATTGGCACAAGAAGCTAATTAATGCATTATGGGCAGATTGAGTAAGTAGAAAAATATCCATTGGCATGTCTCCATTTCAAGTAGTTTACGGTGTGGATACATTTTTCCCTACTTCATTGGCTATCCCAGTCATAAAACTTTTACAAGAAGTTGGAAGTGAAGAAAATGACATACAACGCAGAATAAACCAAATGATTCACTTGCAACAGATAAGAGAAGAAGTGTTTCAGAACACTTCCAAGCTCCATGATAAGATCAAGAAAATTTATGACAGAAACCCAAGCAAGATGATTTCAATATCGATGATGTAGTACTCCACTGGAATGCTAGGAATGAAGACAAGGGTAAGCATGGGAAGTTCGATAATTTGTGGAAAGTTCGTTTTAAAGTTGTAGCTTCTCATGGAAAAAATTCATATCTCTTGGATGAAATGGATGGGAAAAGTTACTTAGGAGGGCCAGTTAATGGTGGGCTCCTGAAGCACTATCTCTTCTTAATCTGAAATTATGAAAAACATTCATCCTCATTTTATATATCAATTTGATATTCCTGCAAGTGTGAAGTGGAAAAGCATTAGAGTTCGAAGCCCAAAGTGAAGGCCATGGAGCTTCATTGATTTTCTACCATTTCAAGTAAGTTTTCACAAGAGTAAGTTCAGTTTTGAGTCATTGTTTCAGTCAAAGTTCAGTCAGATTCAGTCATTTTGTTTCATTTAGTTTTCGGTATTTAGTCCTGCATATCAATTTTATTTTTTTGACCGTATTGGCCCAATGGAAGAGGCATTGATCTGCAAAATTCGGAGATCTGTGGTTCTTGACACCTATTTCAGAGCTTCCATCCCCAATAAGGCCAATGTTAGTGTCAGAATATGCATTCTTCCATCAGTGATCAAAATCACTTTTTTCATTCTCATTTTAGGTGTCCCACTTTCAAATTTTTATTTCATTCCATTAGGTCATGCTAAACATTGTTTCCCTGATGGTAGTCGTAGTCATAAAATTTCATTCTCCCTCAAAAAATCTCATCTATTGGCCCACCTTCATGTCTTGATGAGCCTAAAAACACCTTTGAAAAGCTCATTTCATTTTCTTATCTCAGCCAAAGTCAGTCATGGAAGTCACGTCATTCAAGGTCCCATTAGGTCATTAGGTTTCATTTTTCAAGGTCGAAAAATGCACCATTCCATATTTAAAAAGTCAGAAAATGTGTGAGAGTGACTCAATAAACATATCATTTTCATCTATAGAATATTATAAACATGAAAATATGATATTTTTAAATTTGTAATTTTGATTTTTATGATTTTCATATCAAAATGTCATTTTGATATGAAAACAGAGATGTAATTTATTTTTAATTTTTTATGAAATTTTATGCTTTCTATATGTAATAATTTCAATCCCTAGCTGCCAACTCAAAACACACATGCAAAAATGAAAGAGAAAAGTGTCAAACTCTAGCAACTCCATCCTACAAGAGAGAAAAATCAAATGAAAGGGTAATCAACAAATGTTTTAGAAAAGTGAAAAAACTACATTAGAAAAGTGGGTTTTCAAATTCAAATACAAATTTACTTTTCTATTTATGACAAAAATACATCAAATAAAATTCATTTTCCTCTTCTATAGATCAAGCCAACACTACAAGAGCCAAAAATTTCGAAATTATGAGCAAAATTGGCAAAGGAGCAGAAATTGAGGGTGAAAATCCTGAAGAGATGGCGCAAATTAGTTTAGGAGGGTGAAAATCAGTTTAGGAGGGTGAAAATCTGTTATAGAGGGAAAAAATGTGCAGAGATGGTGCAAATGTGTCGAACAAGGTGAAAATCAGTTGTTGAGGGCACAAATGTTTTGAACAAGGCAGAAATCAGTTGCTGAGGATGCAAATACTTTGTTGATGGCGCAAATAGCTTGGCGAGGGCGCAAATGACCATCAAGCTTAGAAAAGCATCCAAGTGATTAGAATTTCATTTCAAAGCTCCTCCACTCATTCATTCACCTCTAGCAATCTAGTAACAGACATTTTCCATCAAAATCACCTTCTTAAGTTATATGTATTGAATTTTTCATGTTGAAGTTGTAATTTGGTGTCTTCTTGAATTCAACCCTATTTTTTCTCCCTTGCACTCATAATTCCAAAAATTACACTTCCATTACACTAAATATCATCCCTAGACTTCTAAAATGCATTCCCTAAAGCCTGTTATGATAAAATATATCCCTAAGTTACTAATTCCTAAAACCCTAAGCCCTACATGATATTTTAGACCTAGGCTCCTAAATCCCAATTCCCATCACTCTTTCATTCCCATTTCCTTCCCCATTCATCATATCCCTAAGCATTACTCCCTATCCCATCCCCATATCACATATCCCTATCAAATATCTCCATCAATTTTCCTTTCCCATTTTCCCTTCCCTAATCCCTAGGGTTTTAAAAAAAACACCATGGCAACGGAAGGGGAAAACACACCATTCGCTGAAGTAGAGGAAACATAGATAATGAGGTCACATAGATGAGGAAGAGTGCTCAGACTTGATCCTGCTAACACCAAAGAACTCTTATCTTCTCCATTGACTGTCACATGCTTCAAACATGTTGGCTGCTATGAGTTTTGTGAGAAAATTCAGAGGGTTAAACACCACCCCATGCTAACTAGATTGCTCATATCAGGACTCCATGAAAATCAAGTTAAATTAGCTGGGGTCACTTTTACCTTATCTACTGTTTTCATTTCAGATGCTACAGGGATCCCAAATGTTGGGGATAAATGGTTCAAGAAGGGCAGGTTGAAGAAATCAGATTTTGACTTCTTCCTCAAACCAAGACACC
Source organism: Pinus albicaulis (assembly GCA_034641835.2). NCBI lineage: Eukaryota > Viridiplantae > Streptophyta > Pinopsida > Pinales > Pinaceae > Pinus > Pinus albicaulis. The sequence goes on from CM076581.1 coordinate 1,561,265,916, forward strand.
AAAATGAAATAAAGAGGTTCTTCCCTTTTTCACATCTCTTGTATATATGAACCTATGATGAAGATCATAATGAGATATTTTTCATGTGAAGGTAGATTTTCAAGGCTCTATTCCTATCACATCCGGATCTTGATCCATTTCACTAGGGTAAGGATGCTTAAAATGCCCTATTATCTTTTCTGGAGTATAAAGAAGATGGCATACATTTCCCAGAAGAAGGGATATGAGAAGAAAATGAAAAGATTATTCCATCATTCCCTTATAAAAATCATAGTCCTCCACCATCTTAATCAACTGAACATTGCATGGAGCACCTTCATAGCCAATGATATCTTGATTGAGCCATCCATTGAGCATGCACAACATGTCCCTTCATCATCGCATCCCATGACTCACTCATCAACATCAGATAAGTCCCCTTCACCTCTTTCATCTTCATCATATCACGATTTTGGGTCATCTAGTAGGATAGATTACATTGAGGCTAAGTGGGCTAGTACAGTTGAGGTTGATCCATTGCTAGAAACCTACGAGAGAGGCTATAGGCATGTTTTTTCTTCACTTTGAGTGAAAGGTTCCATGCCTTCTACATCAACACACATCAACACAACTGGTGGATAAATGTAAAGAGAAGGTCACTGAACCAGTCATTCATGATGAGTATGTTATGAAACCAGCTCCAAAAATAGAAGAAAAGAGAGATCAACGCCTTATAAATCAGCACTTTGAGGGGCAACCTCCACTACCTTACATAAATGAACAATTCTTGGATGATAAAAATGACTAAAACCTCCTTCTATATGTAGGAGTCCATGGGGCCACAATATAATCCTAGCTAACCTAACAATAATAATGTAAGGGCACAATAATAACAATATTGGGTTACAGGGGTACAAAAATAATAATAAGGGAGCAACACTAATAAAAATAAGGGACTAAACTAGTAATGTAGGGACCTAACATGCCCCTCTCCTTCAAAAAGTGATGTCCTCAACTCTTGAGTAGCTCTGGGTGCTTCTGTATAAAATTCTCATCCTCCCATGTAGAATCTTTAGTGGGTATGTTCTTCCACTTGATGAGATACTCTGAAATTGATCGATTTCGTAGTTGTCGAGTTCTTGCATCCGTGGCTGCTTCAGGTTCCAATATGATTTTTCCTTCCTCATCAAGTTATGGCAATATTGCTTGAACTAGAAGATTTTCACCTATAACCTTCTTTAAGCATGAAACATGGAAAACTGGATGCACTCGTGAAGAAGTAAGAAGCTCCAATTTGTATGCCATAGTACCAAGCTTTTCAAACACCTTGTACGGACCATAGTACTTTGGTGATAATTTATTATCCTTCTTAGCTTTCTTGAGGGACATTTGTTTGTATGGTTGTAGCTGTAAAAATACCCAGTCTCCTACATCAAAAATTCTATTGCTCTGATGTTGATCTGCTTGATGTTTCATTCAATTTTGTGCCAAATTTAGGTTATCCTTTAAGAGTTGGAGAACTTCTTGTTGATGCTCGATGTGATCTTCCACTGCTTGAACCTTAGAATTTTTTCTTAAATATGATGTGATGGACAGTGGATGATATCCATAAAGTGCCATAAATGGGGTCATTTGTGCTGCAGTATGGAGGGAAGTGTTATACCACCATTCAGTGAGAGGTAACCACCTGACCCATTATGTTTGTTTATCAGATACAAAACAACGAATATATCCTTCCAAACATTTATTCACTGTCTCAGTTTGATCATCAGATTGAGGATGATAAGATGAGCTATGAGCTAGTTGAGTACCCAAACAAGAAAATAACTTCGTCCAAAAATTTCCAGTAAAAATGAATTCTCTATCCCTCACAATAATCTTTGGGTTTCCATGTCGCTTTTGAATTGTGTCCATAAATGTAGTAGCGTACTGTACTTGCTTTAAATGGATGAGATAATGCAAAAGAGTGTGCATACTTGGTAATTCTATCAACTACCACCATGATGACACTCTTTCCTTTGGACTTAGGTAAACCTGTGATAAAATCCATTGAAATATCATCCCAACGTTGGCTTGGAATGGATAAAGGTTGTAGAAGACCTGGGGTCTTAATTGTCTCAACCTTATTTTGCTAGCAAACTAAACATTCTGCCACAAAATTTTGAATATCAGATTTAAGGCCATCCCAGAAAAATTCTTTCTTCACCTTGTGGTAAGTTTTTAAAAATCCAGAGTGTCCTCCTAAAGGAGAAGCATGCAATTCCAAAAGAACCTTTTGTTTTAGTTTGGAATTCTTACAAAGATATAAGCGATCTTTGTACCATAAGGAATAATTTTTCCAACTAAATGTATCAGATGTACTAGGATATTGTTGCAACTTTTAAATGAGTGTCCACACTTCTTCGTCCTTCTTCCATTCATCCCTTGCTTCGGTTATTCAATCTGGTTGGATAATAGAAATGGCACAAAGAAATAATTCCACCTCTTCATTCTTTCTTGAGAGTGCATATGCAACAACATTTAGCTTCCCTTTTTTGTATATTATTTCAAAGTCATAACCCAACATCTTTATGACCCATTTTTTCTACTCTTATGAAGATAATATTTCTTCCAAAAAGAGGTTAAGACTATCATGATCAGGTTTTACCTTGAAGTGCCTTCCCATTAGGTAAGGTCGCCATTTCTTTAGTGCATGTAGTATTGCTAAAATTTCCTTCTCATAAATAGATTTCTGTAAATACTTTCCTTTGATTGGACAGCTTTCAAAAGCAATGGGTCTTCCTTCTTGCATTAAAACAACACCAATTCCATTTTCCAAGGCATCACATTCCCCAATAAATGTTTTTGTGAAGTCTAGCATAGCTGAGACTGGTGCTAGGCACATTTCCTCTTTAAGATGTTCAAAGGCCTTAGTTGCTTTAGGAGTCCATGAAAATGTATTTTTCTTCAATAATGTTGTTAGAGGTTCTGGTATTCTCCCATAATTCTTAACAAACTTGTGATAATACCTTATTAACCTGAGAAATCCTCGCAACTTCTTTATGGTTGTGGGGACTTTCCATTCCTCAATTCCTTTAATTTTGTTAGGGTCTACCTTAACACCCTCGTGAGATAAAATATGAACCAGATATTCCACCTCTTGTACTCTAAAGAGCAATTTGGATGTTTTTGCATATAATTGTTTCTCCTACAATAGTTTGAGCACCCTGTTAACATGTTGAACATGATCCTTCCAAGACCTATTGTAGATTAGTATATCATTAAAAAAAATACTAGCACAAATTTTTTAAGGAAGGGTTTGAAAATGGAATTCATCAACCCTTGAAATGTAGAAGGTGCATTGGTAAAGCCAAAAGGCATGACCAAAAATTCATAATAACCCTCGTGAGTTCGAAATGTTGTTTTCAGAATATCTTCAGTCTTCATTCTAATTGGTTGATATCCTGAACGAAGATCCAACTTGGTAAAATAAATTTCTCCATGTAATTCATCTAATAATTCATCAACCACAGGAATGGGAAATTTATCTTTAATAGTGAGCTTATTGAGCTACCTATAATCTAGAAACATGCGCCATGATCCATACTTCTTGTGCACCAATACTACTGGAGCAGAGAAAGAACTTTGACTAGGTTGAATTATACCAGCCTCTAACATTTCTGCAATCATACATTCAATTATTCTCTTTTGGACATAAGGATATCTATAAGGCCTGATGTTTGGAGGAACACTTCCTGGAATCAAATGAATAACATGATCATGATCACGAATAGGTGGGAGTCCTTTGTGAGTTTCAAACACCTTGGAATTATTGTCTAAGACATTTTGGAGATCTGCAGAAATAGATGATTTTGATGTTGGAAATTTTGGTGAGAATAATTGTACAATTATGCCTTGTTGTTCTTCCTTCAGAAACTTTGTCATGAGATTAGACATTATTATCTTTCCCGGCTTCCCTGCAATACCCCGTAATTCGAATTCCTTTCCTTCTGAAAAAAAAATCAAAAAAATTTCTTGAAAATTAAAAGCTACCATCCCCAAAGATTGTAACCATTATACTCTTAGTACAACATCAACACCTCCCATTGGAATGGAAAGCATTGGACTATGAAATACATATTCCCCCATGGTTAGATTGATATTATGGCATTTTCTAGAGAAATTTATAGTTCCTCCATTTGGAACCATCACTTTACATTCCGGTGATGGGTATAGGAAAAAATTCAATTCCTTGGCTACCTTACAATGAATAAAATTATGGGTACTACCCGAATCAATCAAAACTATTAGATTTTTCTTCTTGATATGTCCTTCTATCTTGAGAGTTTGAGGAGTGGTAATTCCTGCCAATGCATTACACGAAATGGTCGGACTCATTTATTCCTCTTTTAGGGTTGGTTCCTGGTGTATATCCTCTTCTTTTGAAGATTATTGTTCATTTTCTTCTTCCTCTTCACAATATATGTAAAATAATTTCTTCTCAGCACACTTATGACCTTTAGTGTATTTTCTATCACAATTGTAGCAAAGCCCTTTTGCTCTTTTTCTTCCAATCGTTGTGGTGTCAACCTTGTAAGTTGTGGAAGTATAGGAGTAGCAACACTTCCATCTTTATATGTGGTTGTGGTAGGCTTCCTTGTCGCCATAATTTTGAATTCAATTTTTATTGCCAGCCTGAATGCCTTCTCCAATGAATCAGGTTCCCAAATGTGAACTTCATGTTGGATGTTATCCTTTAAAGTCCCTATGAAGACATCAATCCTGTGTTCCTCTGGAATATCAGTTACCCTTATATTCAATTTTTGGAAGCCCTCAATGTGCTCCACCACTGAACCCTTTTGTTTGAGATTTATCAATTGGCTAAAGAAGGTGTTTCTCTTTGTATCCTCATAATGTGCTATCATTTCCTCCGTAAAAATTTACCAAGTGACAATTTTTTATGGGAGCAAAGACATCGATACCATACAAATGTATTCTGTTCTAAATGTAAAGTTGCAATGCATACCTTTTGTGTGTTTTTCACATTATTGAGATCAAAATATTGCTCCATCTGTAGTATCCATGTTACAGGATCCTTGCTCATATCCATCTTTGGAATATGGTAGTTCTTCCATCCAACATTAGAGTTTATGAAATCACGATTAACATCTATTTTGTTCTCATCATAGGTTTCTTCTACTATATTTTCTCCATTAGGAATCATTTCTTGTATCAACTTTGTCAAACCTTCCATGTTTGCTTTCAGATCATTCTTCATGTTTTCCATGTTGTCTTTCATTTTTTCTTCCATGTCCTCCATCTTAGCTTCCACACCATCCATATCAGCTACCATGCATTTCTTCAAACCATCCATATTATTCTTCAAACTATCCATCTTCGCTTCCACACCTTTCTTCAAAACTTCCATTTAATTTTTTGTTGCTCTTTGTGAGAGCGAAATTTGGTGCACTTGCTCTTGTAATTTTGATAGATCATGTTGCAATTCTTCATCTTCATGAGTCATAGTAGAGAATTCTGAGGGCTTAATGGGTGTTGAATTATTTTTAGGAGGCATTTTAGAACCCAATACTAAAATATATGCTCAATAGGCTCTTAGAATCACACTTCAAAGTAGTTTTTACACAAAAATTGTACAATTAGAAAACAAAAATAAAAAAAAATACACACCTTTTTCTTGCTTTTGAGGAGCTCGATATTGAAAATGAATTATCTCTGTGATTTTGGATCTTCAATAACTAAAATTTGGCCTTGCGATAGCCCTTTGAATCCTCTTTCGAATGTCATAGGTCTAACCTGATTTGGTTTCTTCAAGACAAATTTATGTCCAATCTTCCACAATGACCTAATTATGGACTGGTTTAGTAGAGAAAACTTGTACGACTTGCCACATTTCACGGTTTCCTCTTTTAGCTCCGAAATTGATAGAAAAGAAACTAAAATCTGTGTACTTTCTGTCACTCTTTACAGAATTCCAATTTGATGCACAGAGAGAGAGTTATGAATAATTTTCCACGATCACCTCTTTGAGATGAAATTTGAGAGCTTGAAAAATCCCTAACTTACACAGATCCTACCTCCCAAAATAATGCGAATCAATCTCTAAAAATTTTTCATGACATTCCTTAGGATTTTGGCTTCAGTCTGTGAAAATTTTAGCTTCTGAACCCTCGTAGAAAAAACTTTATAGAAAAAATTCCGCGATGACCTGTTTAGGTTGAATTCAGGAGTCTACAAAAAGCTCTAACTTCCATAGATCATATCTCTGAAAATATTGCGAACCAAGCTCTTAAATGTTGCAACGAGGTTCCTCAGGATTTCAGCTTTGCACTCTAAAAACTTCAGCTTCTGAACCTTCGTAGAAAAAATTTATAGCGAAAATTCCACGATGACCTATTTGGAGCAGCGAAACCCTAGAATCCAAAGTTCTGATACCAAATGTTATGAAACCAGCTCCAAAAATAGAAGAAAAGAGAGATCAACACCTTATAAATCATCCACTTTGAGGGGGAAACCTCCAATACATTACATAAATTAACAATTCTTGGAGGATACAAATGACCAAAACCTCCTTCTATATATAGGAGTCCATGGGGCCATAATATAATCCTAGCCGACCTAAGAATAATAATTTAAGGGCACAATAATAACAATATTGGGGTTACAGGGGTACAAAAATAACAATAAGGGGGATACAATAATAAAAATAAGGGACTAAACTAGTAATATAGGGACCTAACAGAGGAGGACGATCATGAAATAGAGCATGAATTTCAGTTGGTTGACCTAGATTAGGATGACAATGATAAAATTACAAATTCTTCTATCAAAAGTAACGATGCCAAGATTAATGAGCTTCAGACTAATCTTGACAGGGATAGATATTTTATTCTCTTTCTTGAGCAACAAAATGAGAATTTGAAGACCAAGAAAGTCATTGATGAGGTGAAGCACTTCACTGCACAAAGAGAGGCTCAAAATGCCAAAGCCATGCTAGATGAAGCATTGGAGAAGTATGGTTTGCTTGATGAGGAAGAAGATTAGGTACCAAGGCAGACACCTAGAACTAGAGGGTTGAAGATAGCTCTAGATTTAGAGAGACAAAAGGAATCTAAGCTTGTTGACCAGCTAACCCTAAATGAGCAGCTTGCCATAGAAATCAATGAGAAAAGGGAACCATGTCTTGATAGAGCCAAGCAACACTTGGATAAGCTGCTAGAGAGGGAAAATAAAGATAATGACTTGTTAAGGAAAATGGTAAAACTCCATGCCAAAAAAGAGAAATATGCATTGGCGAAGCTCAAAAGAGCCAATGCCAAAATTGAAGAGTTGACCAAGGAGGAGGAGAAAAATTTGGACATCCTTGCTGAAGCTCCCCTACAAGATTAAAAGAACCATCATCATCCATTTCAACAATTTTGAGTAAATTTCTAATTTTTTGTCAAAATCTGGAAATCATTTTGTTTTTTGAGGCAATTAATTAGCAGAAAATTGGGAATTTGTGCAACGCCCTAGGTACTACGCAAATAATTGGCACACTTTTTGAGGAGAAGGAATACACCACTGGATTCCTAATGACTCATACATATCAGAAAACCATGTTTCCAGCCTTGGTTTTCATTTTTTATTGGTGAAATTTGAAAACCCATCAAAGAATTACCTTTCTGCCCCTTTTTTTACCTTGGCACTACGCATATACCAGGCTTGGGAGACTGACTTTTTGAGGGGGGGAATGACCTCCATTTTCAGAACTTGAGGCATATTTGGAAAGAGGACAGGTAGGGATTTCCAAAAAACCATCGTGGTCCTTATTTGGACATCAAGAAGGCCTCCAAAAGTGGCCCTAAAAATAGAGGGAGAAAATTATACTTGGATGGCACAAATGCACAGTGGATGGTGCAAATGTCAATGTGCTGATTTTTCAAAACATTTCTCAAGTTTTGACTTTTTTCAGCAAATCATATTTCTACTCATGTAATCAATCATGGTAAAATGTAATTATTTCTAAGAGTACTTACCTAGGGCATATTGATTGACTAAAATTCATTAATGAGTCATTATGAATCAGTTGAATGTAATGAGGAGTGAGTCACTTGGACCATCCTACACTTCAGTTTTTAGTTAAGAAATTAGTGGATGTCTTCCTCACCTCATGGATTTGACCCTTGAGGGTGAGTGAAGCTTGTTTTGATGTCTATTTATCCCATTTCTTCACTCTAGTGAAGGGTTGGAATCAGTTACTATGTTTGCTAGTTGATTAAGGAAACTTTGTATTCAGTTTGGCCAACTAATAAAGAGGAGTTGCAGCTATTTTTGGGATACTTGTGGTATTGATGTCTATCATTGTATTTTCTTTAGTATCATATGTTTGAATGTATTTTATTCATGTTCACTTCATTTCTATGTTATGATATCTTACAAGTTAGATAATCAGAATACATGTTTGCACATGCTCTATTTTGGGTAATTGATCATATTTTGTCCACTTTCATCTGTCGGAGAAAAATACATCTCGTATGCTTTTCTTAGCTTTCTTTTAGCTTCAAAACCATTCCATAAGAATCATTTTCAAGTGATAAGAATTGTACCTAGAATTCCTCGTTGATCCATGCAACCCTAATTCATTTTCCCTGACCTAGCTTTCCTTGAACTAATTCCTTCATCCAGTGTTCGTCGACCAAATCAAATCAAAACAACCCCCTACACTCAATATCTAGCCTAAAAAGCCTAATTTCTCCAGCCCTCCTAGCTGTGACCCTTTTGGAGAGATCCATCTTCGACTTAATAGGGCTAGCTATCAAAGTCAAAATCTTGGTCTCTGGTTACCTCTACTTGGATTCATTCTTTAGCCTTTGGAATCTGGTGGAGTGATAACAGAACCTGCCCAAATTTGTAATTTTCTGGGTCTACAACTCCAAGTCACCCCATCTCACTTCTCGAGGCATATCTATGAACATGGCGAACTCTGATCTAATCATATTGTTGTAGCTATTGTTATTTTGATGCTTCTTCTCTGCTGCTACAATCACTTCAATAATGAGTCTTATGTCTCCAAATCCTGAAGTACTAGATTCCATAGGGATTCTCCCTCTGAAACTAGACTTCCTATAAGTCTCGATCTCCCTATGGGAAAGCTCTCTTCTCCCTCCTAGAATCTTGCATTTTCCTCCTACACTAGAAACTGGATTGTGTATTTGTGTGCTGGGAATCTCCTGGCTAGAACTGCACCTTCATACTGCAACTGGGAAATGCACACTTCCTGTGTCACTGCATCTAGCTCTATAATTGTCTCCCAGGTACTAACTACAACTATATTTTGAACTTCCATATAAATGATTGATAGTGCCTACTGACACTGAATATGCTACTATGATACTGTGGACTCCTGTAGAAAAGGTGATGGTCCCACTACAAAAATATAAAAGTGAAGTGACTAACCTCCTTGTTGCAACTGCATTGTACCCTTCCCATATGGTACACTTGGGACTATGACTTTAGATATCCACACCTCTCACTTGGAGGTATGGCTGCATGTGACCCCACTGCCCAACTTGGCTCAAAATTCCCCCTACTAGAGGTATCTCCTTGAGTGGATGCCTCCACTTGGTCTCCTCTTTGCTTCTCCAATTGTGGTTTCTCCACAACTTTCTAAGGATTCTTCTGGGGCTACATGTTGATAGGTAATCAATGCTCCCTATCAACCACCAAGTGTCTAACCTTTCCCTTCCTCTTTAAGGCTTTGCATCCATCTTCGACCTCAAGTGCATATAGGTTCTTGACTGGAACACTGATCGGATTCACCCATCCTGAGGAAACGTGTCTAAGGAAAACCTTTTCTTTGCTAAATATCACATCGAAGATACGATGAAACTCAGATCCAAATTGTAACTCTCTCATCGTCACAATAGTTTCTAAAAAAATAGTTTATTTTAAATTGGTGATATCTCCCTTATCTAAACACTGATTCGATCGATTTTGTTTTTAAATTTGGTATTTTTTCGTAAGGTGTAATATTCCAAATTAGTTATAAGCTAGTTGGAATATTAATTTTTGTTTTGCTTCTTAGTTTGATGAATAAGAGGGTATGGAGACTCATAAATATCCTTAGTAGGAATAAAATCACTGCTAATGTGAATGGAGATCATTTTTAGTAGCTTGATAAATCACCCTTATCTGTGAAAAGGGGCGGGAGCATGTAGAATGGGTCAACCTTGACCACATCAATAGCACTAGTATGGAAGGAGTGGCATTCATTGTGGGACAGTGCAGTTTTGGAGGGAGACTCCATGCACGGAAGTAGAGGCTTTAATGAGTGGGGACTAAGGTGAGGAATGTCACCAAGCATATAAGGAAGGTGATGGAATCCATTGTGAGCGGGTTGTTGATTATTATTTTGATATGGTTTGTAAGACTATTTTCTCTCTTCAACTATTTAGCTAAGATTGCACTGTTGTTTAGCACAGGGTATTCCCGAGTGGGAATCCCACCTTCATCCTCGGGGGACTTTGAGTTCCCACTTAGGAGAATTTTATGCACTATATTTCCACATTCTAGCATCAGGCCAAGATCCATATTTCTTCTACAACAAATTTTCTATAGAGGGTTGTGTTGTGTTGTAGGGTGCAACAGTGGAGAATTCATTTGGATGATTTCTGAGATACATTCCAGTGGAGGAAGGTTTCCTTCCATTAGGAGGCTAGTAAGGAAGACCCTTGAACCTTATTGCAGGATTTGGCACCAGGCCACATTATCATTTTCCCCTACAACGCAATTTCAGTCTTGGAATGCGTTATTCTAGGGAGGAGTTGCAGGGGTGGTTTTAGTTCACCATTTGGAAAGAAGGTTTTCCAGTGAAGGGATTAACATTTCATCTAGAGATTCTATTGGAGGAGGCTTCATCTATGCTACATCATATCAGCCACATCTTTCCAATTATTTTATTGCAGTGAATCTTTAGCTCTAGGACTTTGGTTCACCTCTTCTATATTGGTGTATTTCTGGAAACCCTCTTGGGTTCTTTTTGGAGGTTGTTATAGAGCCTTGATCTTTATGTATAACATCTTTTGAGGCATGTATTAGCCATTTTGTATTGTTTTATGATCTCATATTGCATCTATGTCTACTATGATTATTTTGTAGCAGTCTTTCGACATTTTTTATATTAGCAACATCTCATATTTGAGAGCGTTTACTCATTGGAGGCTTGTTTGTTCATGTTGTATGACTTGTGCCTCATTGTATTGCACTTATTTGTTGTTGATCTATATAATGAAATGGCTCCATGTTGGTTTCACATATTGATGTAATTTTATACACTGCTATTTCCATTTTTATATCTTGTATTGCTGCTTTTCCCATTTGGGAATATTACATAAGGAATCTAGATCTGATATTTGTTTTGAAAAATTTTCACAAAAACTTTTACATTTGCTTTGCAAAATTACCACCTAAAAAATTCCTACTCTGATACCATGTATAAAATCCATAGATTCAATTAATCTTGTAATATTATAAAACAAAATACTGAATCTATTTCTACAAATTGTGGAAACCAATTAGATCACACAATCACATGAACAAGGAAGAGAAATAATTTCAATTGCATAACATAAAGATGTATCTAGGGAAACCATCATTTAAAAACCCTACTATATATATATATATATTGCATTAATTCAATAATATGAAGCAATACAATGTTACTTCCCTTCCTAAGAAACCTCTGCACTATCTCTAACTGTCTCACTCTAATATGAGCAGGTTTGGTCAAAAAATTAACCAATTCATTGCCCCTGTTTGACCAGTCTAGCTTACAAATTCCTAAGGGAATTGAGCCTCTATTAAATAGGAACTTCTAACCAATTGATTCCGTAAATAGGAAATTCTAGTCCCTCAAGGCTGCAGAAACCTATTTCTGCATCCACCCATAGTCACTTTGGGTGAGACTGCGACATGCTTGTAGGTTGTTGCCGAAATGGCCAGTGATCAAGGTTTTTTTTGTGCACAGTAAGATTCAACCTGGGTCAGCCCAAATCAAGACAATGCATGATTCTCTTGATAGGACCAGGATTTTTTTGAGGGATATGTGGATGTGGAATCCGTCAAAGAAAGAGATTCAAGACTAGATAGTCCTGAAAGAGAGAGAATTTGCAGATCAAGAAAACAAAAATCCTCGTCTAACATTTGAAGCATGGTTACATAAGTACATTTTCAGGCAGAAACACAATATTTTCTTTCCTTATTTTCATGTTGAGTTTTACAAGTGGATATCGAGGTTGACTGAAATAAAGGAATCTTTTAAGGGTGACAAACCTACGGTGTGGTCTCCTGAGATGATACATTGACTTAAGGGATCTGAAAACAAGATTTCAAGGGTTATTAACTTTTGTATTGATAGTATCTTGGGAGGATTCATTAATGAGTTCGTAGTAGACGTGATTTTGTCCTACAACAAAGAGGAACGATGATTCTTCAAAGGACCGCGAGGTAAGTATTTGAAATCTTTTAAAATTTGGATTAAGATGCTTTTGTGTGAAAAGGGATTTTTACGGATGCAATCAAATTGTTAGTATACTTATGTTTGTTAGAAAATAAAGTAAAGTTGAGCAAGATAGTGACACAATGCGCCATGGAAATAGACATACAGTAGATACTAGAAAGAGATCACATTGACAAGATCCAAAAACCTTTGTAAAAACTGATTATAGCCCTCTGATGAGTAAATTTGAAAGTGAAAGAGAAGAAATCCAACACTTGGAAACTTCACAGTATTCCCCCTTCCATATTGAGAGTCCGGAGAAGCCCTAATCTAGTAATAGCCAGGGTATTTGTGGTTTTCCTGCTCCCCCTACCCCTCATACCCCCCATCCCCCTTGTTATGAAACCAGCTCCAAAAATATAATAAAAGAGATATCAACGCCTTAGAAATATCCGCTTAGAGGGGGCAACCTCAAAGAAATTTCATGAATGAAAAATTCTTGGATGATACAAATTACAAAACCTCCTTTCTATATATAGGAGTCCATGGGGCCACAGTGTAATCCTAGTCGACCTAACTATAATAATGTAAGGGCACAATAATAACAATAAGGGGGGCTACACTAACATAATAAGGGACTACACTATTAATATAGGGACTTAACATGCCCCTCTCCTTCAAACAAGTGTTGTCCTCAATGCTTGATTATTTCTTGATGCTTCTGTATAAAATTCTCATCCTCCCATGTGGAATCTTCTACAGGAAAGTTCTTCCAATTGCTGAGATACTCTGAAATTGATCATACTTTTCAAGTTCTTGTTTTTGTGACTGCTTCAAACTTCTTTCGATGTGATGTTGATCTTCTAGTTAATTTTGCAAGACACTTTCAGAACCCCACAATGACATGTAAGTACTGTAAATATTTTTAACATGTAATTGAATAATGTCCTGTACTTATGGCGAAGATGCAAGAAAATAGGAACCAACAGCCGACATAGAATATCCAAATGATGACTATTCAAATGAGAACTAATGAACCTTGAATTATTATTGTTACTAGAAGTGGAGTTGCGACTGGTAGTGATAAGGCAGATCAAAATATGGAATTTGAAAATATAGGTGCATGGGTTAGAAATACTGTGGAGAAAGTTCATATTTTCTATATTCAGAAAGAAAAAGGAGTATTCATGGAAGCAAAGTGAAGTTTTATGGATATCGGAGCTTTGAATTCTACTACACAGCCAAAGCCTAATCAAAGAAGTAAATGTGGTGTATCATCAGCTTCGATGCAAAATAGAGCTCCGACAGAGTATTGAGCACTAACACAAGATCAAGATGCAGCATGCCAAGTAAGTATTTTAAGGTCTTTTCTACATACTTGTATGAAATTTTTAAGGGATCAAAATGCTTTAGAAGGGTTGCAGGAGTTGATAGACTCCTATGCATCAAAAGTAACACCGGGAAGTGAGATGCGCATAGTTAATAATTTGCATATATAGAATATAACTGGAAGAGAAATGAGTCTCAGTGCACATATAGGAGAATATGAGATGGATAAATTTATTATGGATTTGGGATCTAATTCTAATGTCTTGACGAAGCAGACATGGAAATTGATGGGTGAGATGAAGCTAAAATGGTCACCTATTCTGTTAAGGATGGAAAATCAACAAAATATCCTCCCTATGGGAAGATTACCAGGTGTCATAGTGGAAACTAGAGGAGTGCACACTAATACTGATTTCGAAATAATAGAGATTGTCGATGACAGTCACCCCTGCCCTGCATTGCTTGGAATTGACTAGGCATTTGAAAATATGGCCATAATTTATTTGAAGAGGAGACAAATGATATTTTAAGGAAACAATATGAGATTAATTGTGCCCTTGGATCCATTGGAAGGAGCAAGATACACAGAACTAGACAGAGAAGAATAATGTGCAGGAGACATAGAAAAAAAATTATCAAATGAAAGTGAAGGAACAAGACTGGGTTAACCCCACTACAGAAGGAAAGTTGAATTTGGAGCATGATATTTCTTGTACCTCAAATTCAGAAGAAGTGTTGGAAAATTGGTAGAATAAGATGCATGAAGTATTTACTAGGAATTGTTTAAGAATTACCAAATCACTTTGATTTACTATGTCTGAGGTATGTGATTTGCATTATTATGATGGCATAGGAGATGTGAATACTTTTCTTAATTATTATAAAGAACGGGTTCAAGAAAATAAAAGGTTATTAGCCTTGGATGTAGCCCTGAATGCTACCCCTACTAGATGGTGGAATGCACAGAAGAATAATATAGGAAGTTGGTCAGAATGTCGAAGACTAATGTGGATAAGGTTTGGACAGATAGAAACAAAAATGGAGATAAAATATGATGTTAAAAATAATCCAAGGGAGCATATCCAACTATGCACTTCAACATGGAAGGAGATTCCACATAAAGAGTGGGTACATGGATTCATTCATACATTAGAGACAATCCCTAAGAACTGGTGCCTATAAATAGATCTTCGACATGGTACCGATAATTGGGCAGACACGATTGATGGCTTCATATTAACATTTAGCTTTCAATATGATTTCCCGCACATAGATTTGGCTCTTTAGGCAGTTAGCAAGAAGATATTTGAGAATGTCACCTCGGTGACATGGCAGCATCCTGATTGGGCTATGCATATAGAACATGCACTGCAATGCTATAACATTATTGCAGATGGAGAAGAAGAATATCCTCGCAAAATTGACATAGTAGAGTTCTATCGATACTGCGAAGTGACTGGACCTGAGATAGAGATACCAGACATAATGAAGTCACTAAAGACCAAGAAGGTAAACATAGTATCAGAGGAGGATCCCAAGTTTGCAACCATAGGATATTACTGGAATGAAGAAATAGTTAGTAAAGTTACAAATTTCATGAATATCAAGAAGTGTTTCCTATCAAGTTTTAAAAAATGAAGGGCATAATAGGAGACCTAGGAGTCATGAAGATTCCTTTGAAGCCTGATGTGAAGCGAGTCAAACAAAGACTTTATTTACTGAACCTGAAGTATAATGAGAGAGTGAAAGTAGAGTGAAATAAGGATTTTCTCGCAACACACTAGAGCATGTGTAAAAATTACTTAAGCTGCTCAAAGTTGGCCTCACACTCCTGTTGAATCCTTAGTTACTGAGAGGGGGGGGTGAATCAGTTTAACACATGCATGAGATTTTTAAAACTTTTCATCAAGATTATTTACAAATTAATTTATAAACCAATTTGATATGTGAACAGTCTTAATATGTAGCAGCAAGTATTAAGATAATGTGATACCAAACTTATTATGAGAGTAGTAAGCATTAAGAAGATTGGATAGAACATATAAACACATAGGAAACACACAAAGAGACATCAGATATAAGTGGAAAACCATAAAGGGAGAAAACCACATCTTATTATTATTGTGATGCAAAGGCAAGCTCCAACTCCCTCTCACCACTGATTTTCTGTAGGCACCAACCTACAGGAGACTCCAACCTCAGTCAGCTACAACTAATATCTATCAAGCTTCAACTTGATAGGTTAGCTCCAACTTCCTCATTCTATCAAAAGAAATTATTTTCTGATTTACCTTAGATACCAGCTCTGTTCTGTAGCATCTCTTTCTGCTCCTCCTTTTTCTTATCTTCTCTGCCTCAATTCTTCGTACTCTGAATTCTCTAACCTCTTTCTGCATATCAATGTGATATCCTTTATACAGTTTGCCTCATAACAGTTCATATTCCACAGGGAATTCAAAGTGAATAGCCCTCATAACAAATATATTCCCACAGGATCCACAGGGAATTCAAAGTGAATAGCCCTAAATCTTTGCCTTCTGCCTCCTTACTTCTTTATCCAGCTCATTCAGAAAATTTCAGCAATTTATGCAGCTTTCAGTTTTACAGTGGAGTTTTGTTTCCTATGGAGACTTGCCAGTGCATCACAAACAATATAAACCAATTAAAACATCTACATTTAGTTACAATGAGAAATCCAACTCAACCCATTCAGCCTTTTGGATCAATACGTGTTGTCTTTTCTGCATCTATCTCTGTCTTTTTCGTCTCTGTATGCTTTTCTGTTCATTGTTGTTGCATAACTCCTGTACATATTTAACTGCGCTTTTTATATAACGCAAATAAACTCTTGGCATAATAATAAAGGTGTTTTAACACATAAAATTCCCTTTCAATATAACATAAATGCCTCTCAGTGATATAATCATAATGGACCCTTTTAATATATAAAAAACCTTTTCTGTTCAACTAATTGATCTTTTCTTAAGTTCCGATGCGATTACACCTCTTGCGATGGTTCCGATGCGATTGATCGCAATCGGAACTTTCAATGGTATGTTTTGATGTTCTACTTTACTCTGATGCGATGGTTCACTGTTCACTGCACTTCACTACACCGATGTGATTAGCAAAGGCCTCACCATATAATGTTTTGGCATTTCAATGTACTGTGTTACAATTTCTTTTACTCGTCGAAGGGTTTTAACAAAGGAAAATCTTAAATTTTTGTGATTGAATCTCCACCGATGCGATGGGTCACTGTAGACCCCACTCTGACTATCTTTAGATCTAATGGTTGCAATCTACAATGATCTAATGGTTGCGATTGGATCACAATATTGCGATCGCAATATTCAACAGTTTGTTCAATCACACTTTTACTTCTGATGCGATGAATCGCTCTGATGCACTTTAAGCCGAAACCCAAAAAAATGTGTCACCCTTTATAACATATCGGGTCTGCAATCACCATCGAAACTTTTATTAACATGTTTCGCTGCCATAAGTTTCTCCAATGCGAATCGCAAGGGTCCCAGCTAATGGTACTTCGTTTGTTTTAAACCCAAACAATTGAACCTTTTGTTCTTTTAATCTCACGCACAATAATATAATACATATGCTTTGTATTGTAATCTTGGTCCTTTGTATATAAAGCGCTACACACACACACAGATATATATATATATACTTTGCCGCTTGGGTTAAGATTCTTGGAATAGCTTTTATGTATCCTTCAGCTTGGGTTAAGATTTTCAGAATAGCTTTTTTGTATCCTTCAGCTTGGGTTAAGATTCTCAGAATAGTTTTTATGTATTCTTCAGCTTGGGTTAAGATTCTCAGAATAAATATGCATTGAACTAGTCTTTTTACATGGGGCCCACACTGCACATATACTCCGCCTCTTTTATAATACTATAATGCAATGTCTAAGGCTTGGCTTACCTCTTGTTAATCCGTAACATAGTTGGGGTATACAATTTATGTATATACATATCATCCATTCAACATTTTCTTCAATGGTTAATAACTAACCATTAATGCGATAATTCAACTGGGCCCACCGCAACTTATATCCACATATACAATGTTTTATACACCTTGTATTACAATCTTGGTCCCCTTTTAACACAATGTTAATATCATATTGAACCCCTTCCTTTGTTTATTATATCAAGTGTATTAACCCGATGCACAACATTCTTAACCCGCTCTCTAAAGTTTTAACATGAGATAAGAAGACACTCTCATACTCCTGAGCTTATCACTTAATGCTATAAAAATGGATTTGATTCCCTTAATTAAACATTCAATCATTTATAACCTTTCAACCATGGCTTATAACATTAACCCAACACTTCATAATGTATTGCATTCACGGGCATGTAACTTACCTTCCGCCTATTTAATAACTTTTGTAATACACATAATACACTGAAATTCACATAATTATTTGGCTCCACAACAATGAATGCAGGTCCCAATGTTCTGCCTTTCCCCGCAACTTTTGATCTATCTACTTTATCATTTTTTGCGATCCAATCAAGCTATCCCCCATCCGACGGACGACGCGCCATATCACACAACTTATATGCTCGTCACATAATTCTACGAAATTACGCGAAAAAACTTGTATTCGAAAACCACTTTAGGACACGTGGCCATCAATGACATGTATCACATTCTTTTTTACAATTCTGCTTACCACTTTAACTATCGCGCGAACCCACTGGTTTTTGAGCATTGGTTTCACTGTTTGCTCAGGGTTCCGTCTAGCGCATGGTTCCGCTTCATTAAATTTTAACTATTATTAAAAGAATTCCTGCTTTCGCTCCTGTTTCCTCTTACGTTCTCACCATTATAATACGGTGCTTCCATATGTTGAATGCCCGACTCCATTAGGTTTTCACTGTGTAATTACGGTTCCTTTATTGGTTATGTGCCCTTACTAGTTCCACCTCTGTTATTATCTGTCTCCGCCTCTATTATTCTCTATCTTTGCCTCTGTATTCTCTATCTCTGTTTCATTGTACTATCTGCAACCTTTCTCTACTACTCGACCGTTTCATCTCACGGCCCTACCTCTGTATTCTCTGTCTCTGCATCCTCTGTCTTGTGCATGACTGTTTCACTGTGTCACTGTACTCTGTACTCTGTCTTTGCATCCTCTTCTTTTATTGCCTTACTTCTTTTGCTGCTGCTCTACCCTCTCTACATCTTTCTGCCTCTTTTTCTCTCTCTTCTTCTATGTTGTCTCCTTTTCCATCTCCTTTTCCATCAATGAAAACATTTCCAACAGTCTCCTCCTTTGGAATTGATGGAAATACACTTCCTCTTCTTGCCTTTTAGGACCCTTTCTTCTGTTGCTTGCTTTTCCTCCCCCTTTGACATCAATGGAAAAGGGTTGCTCATTTCCCAGTGTGCTTTTAAATCTTGTCCATGTTACTCTGATCTTGAGGACCTGTTTCATGCTCTGCTTAGTTGCTCTGGCTCTTTTTTGACTCTCTTTTTTTACTGATCTTCCCATGGAATGATGTATTCTATTCTATTCTCCCCTTGGAATGAAGGTTTCTTTTTCTGTCAGAGAGTAGTATCTGAAGACACTACACCTAGTTTTTTTCTCAGATATTCGAATGGCTCTCTAGCAAGAGGTTTTGTGAATATATCTATTGTTTGTTCTTTTTTTGGCACATATTCCAACTTCACTACCTTCTGTGCTACTTGTTCTCTTAGAAAATGGTACTTGATTGGGATGTGCTTAGTTTTTGAATGAAGTATAGGATTTTTTGATATACTTATTGCACTTTTATTATCACATTTGATAGATATAGGTTCATCAATGATTACCTTCATGTCTTGGAGAGTTTGTTTCATCCACATGACTTGTGTGAAACATGCTGCTACTGCTATGTATTCTACTTCTGTTGTAGATAGAGAGATAGATGTTTCTTTCTTTCTTAGCCATGCCACCAAACTTTTTCCCAAGTAGAATGCACCTCCACTTGTGATTTTCCTGTCATCCACACAACTGGCCCAATCTGCATCTATATATGCTATCAAAGTGAAGCTCTTGCCTTTTGGATACCATAGTCCATATTGTGCAGTTCCTTGTAGATATCTGAATATTCTTTTGACTGCTAGAAGGTGATTTTGTTTTGGTGTTGCTTGATATCTAGCCACAAGTCCAACTACCAAAATAATGTCTGGTCTAGATGCTATTAGGTATAACAAACTTCCTATCATGGATCTGTACAGTCTTTGATATATATCATCAGATCCATCATCAGCACATAGCTTGCATCCAGTGGTCATGGGTGTTGACACAGGTTTGCCGTCTTCCATTTTGAACTTTTCAAACATTTATTTTAAGTATTTTTCTTGTGAGATGAATGTACCTGTGTTCTTTTTCTGAATTTGAAGTCCTAAGTAGAAGGTGAGCTCTCCAATCATATACATCTCAAAATCCAATTTCATTTCTTCAGCAAATCCTTTTGCTAACTCGTCTTTGTTGCTTCCAAAAATGATGTCATCAACATATACTACAAAAATCAGGAGTTTATTTTCATGGGCTTTTATGTATAGATTGTTGTCTAATCCTCCTCTCTTAAAGCCTTGTTTTTGCAAGTACTTATCCAGCCTTGAATACCAAGCACGAGGAGCTTGTTTCAGTCCATATAGAGCCTTCTTTAGTCTACATACATAGTCTTATTTATCTGTTAATGAGAATCCTTCTGGTTATTCCATGTAGACTTCTTCTTCTAGATCTCCATTCAGGAAGGCATATTTCACATCCATTTGATATACTTTGAAGTCATGGTAGCATGCAAAGGCCAAAAACATTCTGATGGCTTCCATTCTAGCTACAGGGGCAAATGTTTCATCATAATCAAGACCCTCAATTTGTGAATATCCTTTGCAGAAAAGTCTGGCTTTATTTCTAATTACTTTTCCTTGTTCATTCATTTTATTATTGAATACCCATTTTGAGCCTATGAAATTTTTCTCAGTGGGTCTTGGAACTAATTCCCAGGTATTTTTCTTCTCAATTTGGTCCAATAAATCATTCATAGCATTCACCCAATACTTTTCCTTGCTAGCTTCTTCAAACTTCTTTGGCTCTATATGTGATAACATAGCTAGGTATACTTCTTCTGTCTGTTTAGTTAGTTGTCTTCTAGTCTGGACTCCTACACTCTTGTCCCCAATGATTTGATCTTCTGGATGGTTCTTTTGAGTGTATCTTGAGTGGGCTTCTGAGGTCAACTCAGCATCTTCTATTGTCTTGCTTGTTTCATCATCATCTTGATTCTCTTCTTCATGATCTTCTGGAGGATTGCTGCAGTCTGTAGTTCTTGTCTTGTTTGGTAGTTCTTCATCAAATATTACATCAATGCTTTCTACAATTTTTTGAAGAGTCTTGTTGTAACACCTGTAACCTTTACTCTTGGATGCATATCCTAAAAATATTCCTTCATCTAATCTTGCATCAAAATTCCCCATATTTTCATCATTATTATTTATGTAACACTTTCTTCCAAAGACTCTAAAGTGCTTGATTGATGATGGTTTACCATGCCATAGTTCATAAGGATTCTTGTCACTGTTTGGTCTTAAATGAGCTTTGTTAATAATATGCACAGCTGTGTGTACTGCTTCTACCCAGAAGGTTTGGGAAATGTTACTTTCTTGCATCATGGCTCTGGCAATTTGTTGTACAGACCTGTTTTATCTCTCTGCCACTCCATTATGTTGAGGTGTCCCTGCAATAGTAAGTTGTTTCTTTATCCCATGTTCATTGCATAGGTCTGCAAAGTCATAGTCTGTGAATTCACCTCCTCTGTTTGATCTAATTAATTTTAGCTTGCATCTTGTTTGATTTTCTGCCAATGCCTTGAATACCTTGAATTTCTGAAGTGCATATGATTTATATTTGAGAAATGAAACCCATGTAATTCTGGATAAATCATCTATTATCGACATGAAGTAAGATTCTCCACTTGGTGTTTTAGTCCTTGAAGGTCCACACAGGTCCATGTGTACAAGTTGAAGTGGCCTACTTGTTGATAGCTCATCTTTGGTCTTAAAGTATGTCTGGGTCTGTTTGCCCAATTGGAAAGATTTGCATATGGTAGTTGAAGGCCTTTTTATTGTTGGCATATCTCTAACTACTTTCTTCTTGCCTAGCCATCCTAGGGACCTATGATCTCCTTTCAGTTGTTAAACTGGTACAAAAGGAACCGGCTCTGATACCAATTGTTGAATCCTTAGTTAAACTGAGAGGGGGGGTGAATCAGTTTAACACATGCATGAGATTTTTAAAACTTTTCATCAAGCTTATTTACAACTTAATTTTATAACCAACTTAATATGTGAACAGTATTAATATGTAGCAACAAGTATTAAGATAATGTGACACCAAACTTATTATGAGAGCAGCAAGCATTAAGCAGATTGGATAGAACATATCAACAGATAGGAAACACACACAGAGACAACATATATAAGTGGAAACCCAAAAAGGGGGGAAACCACATCTTATTATTTTTGTGATGCAAAGGAAAGCTCCAACTCCCTCTCACCACTGATTTTCTGTAGGCACCAACCTACAGGAGGCTCCAACCTCAATCAACTACAACTGACATCTATCAAGCTTCAACTTGATAGGGAAGCTCCAACTTCCTCATTCTATCAAAAGAAAGTATTTGCTGATTTACCTTAGATATCAGCTCTGTTCTGTAGCATCTCTTTCTGCTCCTCCTTTTTCTTATCTTCTCTACCTCAATTCTTCATACTCTGCATTATCTAACCTCTTTCTGCATATCAATGTGATATCCTTTATATAGTTTTCCTCATAAAAATTTGTATTCCACAGGGAATTCAAAGTGAATAGCCCTGACTCTTTGCCTTCTACCTCCTTACTTATTTATCCATCTCATTCAGAAAATTTCAACAATTTATACAACTTTCAGTTTTACAGTGGAGTTTTTTTTCCTATGGAGACTTGCCAGTGCATCACAAACAATATAAACCAATCAAAACATTTACATTTAGTTACAATGAGAAATCCAACTCAACCCATTCAGCCTTTTGGATCACTGCATGTTGTCTTTTCTGCAGTTGTCTCTGTCTTTTTCTTCTTTGTATGCTTTTCTGTTCATTGTTGTTGCGTAACTCCTGCACATATTTAACTACGCTTTTTATATAATGCAAATCAACTCTCGGCGTAATAATAAAGGTGTTTTAACACATAAATTTCCCTTTCAATATAACACAAATGCCTCTTAGTGATATAATCATAATGGACCCTTTTAATATATAAAAAACCTTTTCTATTCAACTAATCGATCTTTTCTTAAGTTCCGATGCGATTACATCTCTTGCGATGGTTCTGATGTGATTGATCGCAATCGAAACTTTCAATGGTATGTTCTGATGCTCTGCTTTACTCCGATGCGATGGTTCACTGTTCACTGCACTTCACTGCGCCGATGTGATTGGAATTCTCTAATGCGATTAACAAAGGCCCCACCATATAATGTTTCGGCATTTCAATGTTCTGTGTTACAATTTATTTTACCCGTCGAAGGGTTTTAACAAAGGAAAATCTTAAATTTATCTGATTGAATCTCCGCCGATGCGATGCGTTACTGTAGACCCCACTCTGAATTTCTTTAGATCCAACGGTTGCAATCTACAATGATCTGACGGTTGTGATTGGATCACACCATTGGGATCGCAATATTCAACAGTTTGTTCAATCACACTTTTACTTCCGATGCGATGAATCGGTCTGATGCAATTTAAGCCGGAACCCAAACAAATATGTGTCACCCTTTATAACATATCGGGTCCGCAATCACCATCGGAAATTTTATTAACATGTTTTTCTGCCATAAGTTTCTCTGATGCAATTCATGAGGGTCCCACCTTATGGTACTTTGTTTGTTTTAAACCCGAACAATAGAACCTTTTGTTCTTTTAATCTCGCACACAAGAATATAATACATATGATTTGTATTGTAATCTTGGTCCTTTGTATATAAAGTGCTACACATATATATATACTTTGTCGCTTGGGTTAAGATTCTCGGAATAGCTTTTATGTATCCTTCAGCTTGGGTTAAGATTCTCGGAATAGCTTTTATGTATCCTTCAGCTTGGGTTAAGATTCTTAGAATAGTTTTTATGTATCCTTCAACTTGGGTTAAGATTCTTGGAATAAATATGCATTGAACTAGTCGTTTTACATGGGGCCCACACTGCACATACACTCCGACTCTTTTATAAAACTATAATGTAATGTCTAAGGCTTGGCTTACCTCTTGTTAATTCGTAACATAGTTGGGGTCCACAATTTATGTATATACATATCATCCATTCAACAGTTTCTTCAATGGTTAATAACTAACCATTAACGCGATAATTCAACTGGGCCCACCGCAACTTATATCCACATATACAATGTTTTATACGCCTTGTATTAAAATCTTGGTCCCCTTTTAACACAACGCTCATATCATATCGAACCCCTTCCTTTGTTTATTATATCAAGTGTATTAACCTGACACACAACATTCTTAACCTGCTCTCTAAGGTTTGAATATGATATAATAAGACACTCTCATACTCCCGACCTTATCACTTAATGCTATAGAAATTCATTTGATGCCCTTAATTAAACACTCAAGCGTTTATAACCTTTCAACCATGGATTATAACTTTAACCCAACACTTCATAATGTATTGCATTCACGGGCATGTAACTTACCTTCCGCCTGTTATTAACTTTTGTAACACACATAATACACTAAACTTCACATAATTATTTGGACCCGCAGCAATGAATATAGGTCCCACAACCTCGTTTCTCTTCTTGGAAACTTCTCTTTTGATCAGATGGTCAATCTGCTCTCGCGCTCCAACTGAGCTTTGGTCCCCCATCCGACGAATGACGCGCAATATCATGCAACTTATATGCTCATCACATAATTCTCCAAAATTACGTGAAAAAATTCTTATTCGAAAACCACTTTAGGACACGTGGCCATCAATGACATATATCGCATTCTTTTTGACAATTCTGCTTACCACTTTAACATCGCGTGAACCCACTGGTTTTTGAGCACCGGTTTCACTGTTTGCTCAGGGTTCTGTCTAGCGCATGGTTCCTCTTCATTAAATTTTAATTATTATTAAAATGATTCCTACTTTCTCTCCTGTTTCATCTTGAGTTTTTGCCATTATAATACAGTGCTTCCATATGTTGAACGCGTGACTCCATTAGGTTTTCACTGTGTAATTATGGTTCCTTTCTTCGTTCTGCGCCCTTAATAGTTCCACCTCTGTTTTTCTCTATCTCTGTTATTCTCTGTCTCCACCTCTGTTATTATCTATCTTTGCCTCTGTATTCTCTGTCTTTGTTTCACTGTACTCTCTGCAACCTTTATCTGTTGCTCGACCATTTCATCTCACGGCTCTGCCTCTGTATTCTCTGTCTCTACATCCTCTGTCTTGTGCATGACTATTTCACTGTGTCACTATACTCTGTACTCTGTCTCTGCATCCTCTTCTTTTACTGCCTTTCTTATTTTTTTGCTACTCAACCCTCTCTACATCTTGCTGTCTTTTTTTCTCTCTCTACTTCTATGTTGTCTCCTTTGCCATATCCTTTACCATCAATGACAACATTTCCAACAAATCCTTTGTCCATTAAAACTTCTTAGCTTTCCTTTTCAATGATGTAATAGGATAATAAATCTATGAGAAGTTCCTGGTGAACCTCCTATAATATCTTGTCAACCCCATGAATGATCTCACCTTGTCTACATCCTGAGGAGCTACCCACTCCATGATGACTCTTATATTTTTTGTATCTACTGCAATTCCCTCCTTAGAGACAACATGTCCCAACTAATGTACCTCAATTTGGAAGAAACTGCATTTGCTGAGCTTAGCATGTAACTGATGCTCTCTCAACAACCTCAATGCTCCTGCCAAATGCTCAACATGCTCTTGCTCATTTTTCTAATATACCACTATGTCATTGATGAACACAATAGAAAACTCATCCAAATAAGGATACAACAAAATGTTCATCAAACACATAAATGTAGTTGGGGCATTAGTTAAACTGAATGGAACTACAAAAATCTCACAATGCCCATACCTGGTCCTAAATTTGGTCTTGTAGATGTCCTGGTCTTTGATGTGTACCTGATGGTATCTCGATATCAAGTCGTTCTTAGAGAACACTGATGCTCCCTTTAGCTAATCAAATAAATCATCAATCCGAGGTAATGGGTACTTGTTCTTGATGGTCACTTTGTTCAGTTCCTACAATCAATGCATAATCTGAGAGTACCATCCTCATTCTTCACGAAAAACATCGGTGCACCCCATGGTGATACACTTGTCCTAATGTATCGTTTTTCAAGAATCTCTTTCAACTTCAAATTCAATTCTACCAAATCAGGTGTGCTCATTATGTAAGGTGATTTGGATGTTGGAGCTACCCCCATTACCAACTCAATAGAAATGTAGACCTCCTTGTGAGGTGGAAACTCTAAAATATCTATTGGAAATACATCCTAAAACTATTGTAGGGCTAGGAACCTAATAAAAACATTTTCATCATTAAATTCCTTACCTTTTTCACTAGAAATATGCATTGCAAACAATGCACACCCTTTCCTGCAACTGTGCTTAGACTGCATAGATGTAGCCATCCTAACTGATGTTGCTTTCTTCTTACCATGTAGGAATATTAGTTCCCCATTATCATCCAAGCACACAATGGCCTTGTCATAACAAGCTACCTTGGTCCTATGAATATATAGCTAGTCCATACCCAATATAATATTGTATGATCCTAACAATAATATGTTCAAGTGTGTTTTTGTAGATATTCCATTTAAATCAAATGCACAAGATCTTAGCTAGTGATGAATTCTCTTCATGGTACCTATATTCAAATGCGCTAACTAAGAATCTATATGCACTTCTCTATTCAAACCACACTTATCCACCAGGTCAGGACTAACATAACTATAATTAGATAAAATAGAAATAACTTGATCACAAATCTTACAATCCATCTCAATGATATATTCTTGATGGTTTTCCCGCCTATTCTCCAGTGCTGCATAGATTCTGGGAATACTATCTCCAACATATCCAACTTTTTGTGCCTCCTACGGACTTTATATTTGTGGCCTGCCACCCTGATGTTGTGTAAAATCGCTCCTATGATGATATCCTCCATAATTCCAACACTACATAGGCTCCCTATTCTCATTCTTATTCTGCTCCTCCGACTGAAATCCCCATCACATGTATTGAACTTCTTAGGTGGTGCATCATTCTCTTTTTTATCTGTGCCCTGAAATCTTTCTCGCTTCTTTCCCCATTTTCCTTTATTTTTATCATTACTTTTCTTGTCTAGATTTGCCTCAAATTTGTGCTCTCGATTGCTCATAACAATGCTTGCGTTTTTTATGGCATCCTCCATTGAACTATTCTCATAAAAATAAATCGTATCTATTAATGCCATCGGAATCCCAGTAATAAATCTCTAAATCTTGGCCTTCTCCTCCTTGAGATAAGTCACATATATCAGTCAATCCAAGAACCTACTAGTCTACTCATATTTTTTCAAGGAACCCATCTTCAACTCATAAAACTTCTTTTCCCTTTCATCGTAGTATGTCTTTGATAGATACATATTCTGGAATATCCTCTCAAAATAATTCCAGGTAAACTCCTCCTCATAAATCTCTGATGTTATTCACATCTTCCCACCAAATATTTTCTCTAACTCTAAGGTTGAATGTAGCTATTATGGCTTTCATATTTTCTCAGTAATCATGCAACCTAAAAAAATTCTTCATACCAAGCAACCATGCCTATGCATCTTGTAATTTATTCATTTCTATGTCAAATGTAGGTGGTTTTTCCTCCTTAAACTCATCCAGAAAATATCCCTTGTCACTCCTCTTGTAAGGATGATACCGATGCCAATCATGCTTTCTATCCAAACCATAACTAGAATGGTAGTTGTACTCATCACTCCTAAAGTCCGGAGTGTCCAAAAATCTACCATCTATCACTATATCAGCTCTATTTGACACGTGTCTACCAAGAGACCTACTGCCATATGCCCCATTAGTTCTATCCTCCTGTCCATAGCTGATCCAAAGTGGCCCCTGTTTCTGCAACTCTAAATTTTTTTTAAGGATGGATGCATTAACCTCTGCTTGATTTTCATGTGCTTGTATGAGCCTCTCATTATCTACCTTGCAACTCCTTATTTCTTCCTCTAAATTTATCAGTGTGTCTGCCAAGTTAGACGAGTGCCAACACCATGCTACTCATATGACTCATAGGGATAATATTTTTAGTCTACCATTTTGTTATTCATCTTTGATTTCTTCCTGCGAGGTGAAATATGTCAGCTAAACCAAATTAGAATAAACGAATGTAACTTAGTGTAATTTGGCGAGGATACATCCTACAAGATCAACCAATCAATGTAATACATGTATATACATAATCATTATAGCATATAAACTCATCACATATGGTATATATGCACATAAAAATCATTCTAGTTGGAGTCAGTCGTCAATGCATGAATAAACCAAACACACTCCATGACCTAATGCATAACCATACCAATGCACACCATGACCTAATGCATGAAAACCTCAACCATACCAATGAAAACTTGACCACATGTACCCACCTGACATGTATAACCAAGTAGGAATGACCAATGCATGTTCGACATATAACATCACATAAGCAAGCGTACATGGACACTACACAAGCATGACCAATATGTAACCTAGCATAAACAAGAAATTCGTGTACAACATGTAGCAACATGTAAGCAAGTGTGCACGGACAATATATAATAGTGAACAACACATAACCATTCATACACTCATGACAACATGTTGACAACCACACCATCAACACTTCCATGGTGATACCACTGCCACCATGGCCAACACAACACAGATGCAACAAGAACATACACCATAGGTATGAGAAAGACATTTGAAACCAACATAAAATCATGAACAACACACCACCCATCCACTCCAAGTTTTTAACCGTGCTCTGATACCACTCTGTAACACCCCCTTCCAACATCTAGACAAGAAACCAACCAACCAGGGTAAACATGTGACAACTGGCTACTCCACATACAGATCATGTCCAACAACAATAACAACCCCAGGAGTTAACCCAACCATTCAGGCCTCTTACCCTTAGGTCACACTGACCTTTTGACCTATTTGAGCCATAGACATAGGCACAAGCTTACAAGACAACATCCAGGAGGCTTTGAACACAGACATAACATAGCATGCCAACATCGAGGGACTAAATTCCTCAGTATTATGTTAGCATCGCTGGGATTTGAGCCACCTTTTCAAGCCCAGAACCTAGGTCACTTCCTATAACTTCATGAAAATTTATGAGATGATAAATAAAAACAAGAACATGATACACAAGCAATCACATCAAGTAGAAATCATCTAGGCCCCTCATATCCATGACATGTGTTTTTTAAAACATGTCACAAACATTGAAACTACAGGTGTAAATAGCATATTTGAACATAGGGGTCTCATACTTATCCGAGAATCACGAAGAAGAATTTATCCCCTACCTAATTAGTTGCAATATCATCTATTTAACCATAGATAAATTTTGCATTCATTTACAAGTAAAAACATGGGTAGATCCATAAATCATCATTGTCAACGTACATGCTTATAACTAGCATAAAGACAATAGAAATTCCATGGATACAACAACAATAGAATCCACACATAAAATATTACATATATACATCAAATACCAAAGGAATGAATTGCTCATTAATGAATCTAGAAAACAATTGGAGATGGAACTTCCACATTCCACCTGACCATTGATTGGATGAGCCAAATCTCTCTTTAGCTAATCATCCTCATTCCATATTCCAAGAATGAATGTGGGATCTCATAAAAAACATAAATCAAAACCAATTTATGGCTTCCAAAGGCCAAACCTCCTCAACCCTCAACTAGTGATTCCACCTCACGGCCGAAAATCACCACCATCATGGATTGGTCTATACCCAATTTGTTCCATGGCTCCAAATTATTTGCTCCAACCAAGGTTCCATGACTTGTAACTCAATCCCAGTTATTTTTTGGCTCTATAGAGTTTGTCCAACCAAGGCTCCACGAATATTAACTCAAGCCACTTATGGTTCTAGAGTGTTTTTCCAACCAAGTCTCCAGGACTAGTAACTCAACCCAACAATTGTTCACTGAGCTCCAGATCGTTTTTCCAACCAATGATCCAGGAACTATTAACCCAGCCCACAGATAAAGGAACATCAGAACCAACCAAAAAATAAACAATGAAAAATAATCCATGATGCCATGGCTTTCCATGAAATGGAAAGGCTAGGAAAATCCACTGTTAATCTAGGAAATCCTCTATGCCAATGACAAACCATGACCAAGAACCCACATGCATACACCATACATGCCAAAACCAGTGAGGAAACATACATGCAACATTGTACCTGCAATCAAAACCCATTGTATTTGTTGATCCCAATGTCCTCTCGGGCTTTCTTGTTCTTCCTTTGCCTTCTTGCTCCAAATTACCAGGTATGCCACACTCTCCAAAATTTCTCCAATAAAACTCTAATTATACAAGAGTATGAGAGAGAGAGAGAATAATGGGAGAGCTCCAAAATGAATTGAAAAAAGGTATGAATTGATCCTAAGAAGACTTTTTATATATGAGGCCTCTATTTTCTTAATTTTCCATTATTGTCCTTCATTTTATTCCTCACTTGCAACCTATGACCTTTAAACTTCCTTTTCTCCTAATTTCCATTATTTTCATAAATAAATGTGCCAAAAATACTTTTTGCCTCATTAATGCCTTAGCCATTTCCATACCCATAATAAACCATGTGAACACCTGCACTACGATGTTTTTCCCAAGATTCAGCTTGGAATACATGTCCCATCAACCATGGTTATTATTTTTAACTTTATTACATGGAATTTTCACCAGGGCTATTACATTGTACTTTGTGACTGTTGCAGTTCTCTCATTTATTCAAATACCCACGCATCGCTTAGCACCTCATTTAGTAGTGCTTATATTTTGATACTTGGGAGGTATCCACAGTTGAAGAACCATGCATCCATGAGCACCTTAGCCACCAGTGATTCACTATTTCATGATGCATGTGAGCACCTGATTCAGTTTATAAGTCAGAAGTGCCCTTGAGGGCATAAGCAGTTATCATCTTCAACCATCAGCATGTTAGCCACTCCAATGCTAACTTGACATGAATATTTCTTGTATGATTGTAATATTTTGTCACTAGTCATCATAAAAATCATGAGACATAGCCGCCTCTTATAGACACTTTTTTCAGAGCATGGTTATCACCATCCTCAGTCAATTTTTTTCCCTACTCATCTTTGCAACAAGTCATTCTCTCTCTAAAGAAGTTGATTAGGTTCTCAGTCAGAAAAGAAAATGTGATATTTTTTGGTTATGCGTCTTCTCCTAACCTCATACATCAGGGGACAATTGTTAACACTGGAAAATCTCACGCACATTTGTACAATCTAGAAGATGCCCAAATTCATCCAACATAGAGTAAAGATGAATGTTTTCTAGATGAAGACATTATGAAAATTCAAAAAGAAAAATCCAAAGGTCTCATATAAGAAATTGAGTTGTGCAACCTATTTAAAGGCCAAAATTACAATTGCTCAACTTTTTCTTCCAAATTCGTGCGGTCGAATAAAAGTACGAATCAGCAATTTGGGACCACTTCCCACACTTGGAAGATGAAATTCCCTCACATGTTTCATTTAAGGACATTGGAATTCAATTTTCGCTGAAGATATGTAGCCCTAAAAAGGATCTTCTTGTCCTACTCATGAGTCATTTTCATGCATGAACTAAGAGAGGGAAGAAGGATTCAAAAAAATATGTATATATAGACCATTGGAGAACCAAATAGAAGACAATGTTATGCTGGAAAAGTTGTTCATAAACAATATGGCATTTATTGTTGGAGAGAAGTACAACATTATTGTGTTGGCAGAAGATGTTAGAAAATTATATATTACAGAGAAATGGACCACATAAAATATGTGGAAACACAAACATAGAAGAGATATATAATAAGAGACACACAGATATACATGGTTCACCCAATTTGGGTTGTCAATGGAGAAACAACCAATCCTTCTTTTTATATTATCCAGTAAAATGAAGAGATACAACCTATAGCAGATCCTTTGTAATTTCCTTTGCTCTCTCACATAGTCCCCCTCTCTCTTTCTCACTCAGTGATCTGAAAATGAAAATATTTGTATCTGCTATTCAAAGTATTCATTTCCATTTAATTAAGTGTGCAAAGTGTTTGTCATGTCTTGCAAATTAAACAAAGTGTTTTTGGTAACTGTTTTTGAGTTTATGTGTGAGGGAATGTTAATTAAAATCATTGTTTAACATCTTGAATCTGAAATACACAACAAAATAACTTCATCATAACAACAAAACAACATGATGAGGCAGTTCACCCCTCCTACGCTACATCTGCTAGATCCAAGGCTCCCAATGGGCATGTCCTTGATATATTATGATGCTAAAATTGGTTTTACAGTGAGAAAGAAGCCTAAAAAGGTTGAAAAAACTGTGAAAATGAATTCAAAAGACATAAATAAGCTAATTATGGCTTTTATTTTACCTCAAACAGTGAAGTATAGCCCAATGCAACTCCATTTCCCTCATGGCCTTGATGGCTCTCCAAGCTTCCCTGAAGCAAAAATGGCTGAAAAAAACCTCTGTTGTCTTTGAAACCTATTCCAATGGCTCGAGAATGCTCAGAATACTCAAAGTTGACTAAATTTTTGTCTAATTCAGTCGAATATGGTGAAAGTTATGATCCAAACAGTATTTTTCCCAATGGCACTAGAAATCCTCCACTAAATTTGGCTAACTCCAGTTAGCTCCACTAGAAAAGGCGGAATCTTTGAATTATCAGAATCGCACGCTAAATAACGTAGAGAAATAAATTTTAACTTTTAGTTTGATGGACGTGTTCACATGCGGATTTCTCGAACTGAGTTTAAATGGCGGATAAGGCTGAAGCCGCACCCTTGGACACCGCCTGCAGGTCATATGGTTGGGGGCTAGCACCTGAGTTCTTAACCCAGATTTTTTTGCCGGTGAATTTTCTTAAGCCACGGTCATAGCTTGTGGTCGTGGGTGTTATTCCTTTAGTCTTGGGGGCTTACACTTAACTCTGCCCATCCTCCGTTCAGCACAACATGCTAATGACCCGACTGATGACCTTTTTGCGTGCATGTTGGGTCAACCTTCACCCAATTGACCCTTTTGCGTTCACTTTGCACGAGGCCGCTACGGGATGACCCATGAACGTTCCGGTCTAGTCGTGCTTGATTGACCCAAATGCGTTCATCTCAGGTCGAGTCTGCCCACCAACACCAATTTTTAAACAGACTTGGACCTTTGGCCTGGGGCCACATGCCAGCCTCCCGAGAAAGCCATGTGGCAACCTCTAATAGGCCATCATAAAACCATAAAAAATGAATTTTTTTTGCCATAATTTTTTTTTTGAAGATGACAAAATTTCCGAGTTTAAAGGTCCTTTTTTGAAGGTTACTGGGCATTTCAAAACTTCAATATCTTCCTCATATGACATCGGATTTGGGTCCCATTCACGGTGCGAAAATTGCAGCGACGAGGCCTATCTGGTTGTTCAGTTTTCAACCAATTCTTAGAAGTTCCAATTTTGAGATTTTTTTTCCTCTTAGACATGATCACCTGATAACAACTCCCCATTTGGAAGATTTTGGACCCCAAAAGCCTTCAATTACTTGTTAAGAAGGTGAGGTTACATATCCCTCACCTTTTCCACCTCAATCCACTTTGCCTTACTCGGTTTGCTGCCTTTAAGCCCAACCCGAACATAATCAACATTTCCCCTCCTTGAAGTGTGTGTCCTTCTGTCAAGGATAGCATCCTCTTTCAACTCATCCAAAAATTCTAGCGAGAAATCCTCTATGGATGGAAGTTGAATGTCACTTTAATAATCAATAATTAAAGGAGGTTCATACAAACATAAAATTTCCACATTCACAATGGAATACATTTTCATATATGAAGGAAAATCTAGTTGAAAATCATTATTTCCAACTTGTTTAAGGATCTTGAATGAACCATAACGAATAGGCTTTAGCTTTTTACCTTCTCCTTGCATTCTTTCCTTACAAATATGCAGCCATACCTCATCTCCTTCATGAAACTTATGATTAACTCTATGTTTTTGATGCCTCTCCTTGTACTTGCCTTGACTTTTTTCAAGTTGTTCTTGAACCTGCTGATGTATGATCTGAATTCTTTCAATGAACATGCGAGCTTTGTCAATGGAACTATTCCCATCAATGGCCACATCCTTCTCAAGAATGAAATCTAAAGGTGACTTAGGAAAATACCCAAATCAAGCTTCAAAAGGTGAAGTATTTGTAGAAGAGTGCTTGGCCCGGTTGTAAGCATGTTGAATGTAATGTAAGTGCTCATCCATCTCAAAATATTTACAAAGGTTATGTTCACTACCTCTGTTTAGCCATTTGTTTGCAGATGGAAAGAAGAACTCTTATTCAACTTGGTGTCCATCATCTTCCATAGATTGGGCCAAAAATTCCCAACAAATCTGGAATACCTGTCACTAACAATAGAAGTAGGAAAGCCATAATGAACCCATACATGTTGAAAATATAAATCAACAGTTTGTTTAGTAGTTATATATTTCTTACATGGCATAAGAATACACATCTTGCTGAATCTATCAACTACTACATAAAGATAATCATGTTGGTTTCTAGATAATGGTAGACCTCCAACAAAATCCATAGAAACACTTTCCCATGGTCTAGAAGGTACCAGAAATGGCATAAATAAACCAAGCTTCCTATTTCTAGGCTTTCTTGTAGCACATAATGAACAACCTCTAATGAAACGTGAAACACTATCTACCATGCAAGGCCAATAACAGTAACTTTATAAATGTGCCACCATTTTGCTTACCCCGAAATGTCCAGCAATAAGAGGAGAATGAGATTCTCTCATGATGCTTAGTCTCTCCCCCTGTGGTATACATAACTTTCCCATATGAAACAAAAAATTATTATGCAAATGATAATCATTCTCCTCAACATGATTCCCTTCACTCAAGTTAGCATACACATCCTTAAAATAAACATCTAATGCATGTTGTTCTATGTAGCTCTCATGTACAATAGAATCATTCTTAAGTAAAGTATTAGCACTAATAATAGGCCTTGAAAGCATATCAACAACTTTATTGTAAATACATTTCTTTTACCTTATTACTAAGTGAAATTGTTGTAGGAAGCCCATCCATCTGAAATGTCATGACTGTTGCAATTTACTTTGCGATTGCAAGTACTGTAAAGGCTGATGGTCGGTATGAACAACTGTTTCTTTTCTCATCAAATAGTGTTTCCACTTTTTGATGCTTTATACCAATGCATAAAAATCCTTATAATATGTAGGATAATTCACAACAGCACCATTAAATGTCTCAGAATGAAATGCGATAGGCTTACCATGTTATAAGAGAATTGCACCCATGGCATAATAACTAGCATCAGCTTGAATCTCGAATGGCTGTCTCAAGTCCGGTAATGCAAGGACTAGAGCTGAACTTATCTTCTCTTTCAAAGACTCAAAATCTTTTTGTTGCTTTCATCCCCATTGGAAAGCATGCTTCACACTCGTCACTCCATGCATAGGAGCGGCTATGGTAGAGAAGTTAGAAATAAACTTCCTCCAATACTAAGCTGCACCCAAAAAACTTCTTACCTCTGTAATGGATTTGGGAGTAGGCCAATTCACAATGGCTTCTACCTTAGAAGGATCAATTCTCAAAGAAGCTCCTCCTACTATGTGTCCCAAATAAACCAAAGAAGTCTTTCCAAATTCACACTTTGACATTTTAAGAAACAACTGATTTTTCTTCAAAATATCAAGTACTTTCTTAACATGCATGATATGCTCTTCTCTAGTCTTGCTGAAATTAAGATGTCATCTAAGTAGAAAATAACGAAATCATCAAGAAAAGGACGTAATACATCATCCATTACCCACATGAAAGTTGCAAGTGCATTGAATAAACCAAATAGCATAACAAGCCACTCAAAGAGTCCCTGTTTGGTTTTAAATGTTGTCTTCCAAATGTCACTTTCTGCAATTCTAAATTGATGATAACCACTACATAAGTCTAACTTGGTGAAATATTTAGCATCTTTCAGCTGATCTAACAAATCATCTATCCTTGGGAGTGGGTAACTATTCTTTACCATTATCTTGTTCAATGCCCTAAAGTCCACACACATGCGCTAAGTTCCATCTTTCTTTGGAATCAACACTATCGGTGACCCACATGGCGAAGTTCTTGGTCTTATGAATCCTTTGTCCAACAAGTCTTTAATTTTCCTCTAGATTTCAGATTCTCCATGATAGACATGTGGTACATGCCTATGTTAGGAAGAGGACAATCTTGATGTAAATGAATTTCATCCTAAATCTTCCTTTTAGGAGGTAAACCTGTCAGTTCCTGAAACATATCATGATGTGCATCAACTACATCATTTAAATCTGATTTAAGCTTGGAATCAAAATTTTCAAATGACTCATGATTCACATCAACCTTGAGTTTAACCATAAGAAGTACAAAACTCTTACTAGAATTCACTAGCCTTTTTACTTGTCCCGCATTACCATCGCTATATTTTCCTTCTTGCGATGTACTTTGACAATGAAATCCCTGTCATATTTAAAGAGATGATACTTATTTTCATGGTGATGGAAGATCACTTTCCTATCAAAAAATTAAGGGCTTCCCAAAATAATTCCTGATATATCAAGCGGCACTACATCAAGTTCAACTATGTCAATAAAGTGTGCAGTAATCGTGAATCGCAATATGCACTTTCTTGAGACTTGTAAGTTTGCTTCCTTGCATATCCACCCAAGTGGATAAGGCTTTGGATGTGGAATGGTCTAAAGTTTAATTTGTTTTACCAAGTCTTCTAATATGAGATTTTCTTGTGACCCACTGCTAAACAATGTGTCTATTTTTGTATGTTTGAGACTACCCTCACATGGTACAATTCAATTCTTTCTTCTTCATTTGGAGCTTGTACATGACAGTTTGAAGTACTAGTGCTTGGCTTAGTTTTAGTTTCCTTTCCCTTCATACTTTTCAAACCCATGGCTGTAATTTTGGTTTCGTCACCTGAATCATCACCTAAGTCTTGTGGTGTAGTTGTAGTAGCTGCAGTTTTCTTCTTTCCTTTGTTTTTGTTAAATTGAGTTCTTTTTTTAGGATGTAATTTCCAACAGCTTTTATCTTCATGGCTTTCTCTTGAAGAATGTTTAAATATCACTTTCTCACCCTCTTGTTTGATAGATGCATTCTTTTTTCCTTTTCCTTTAAAGGTTTTATCTCTTTTTTTCCCTTTAAAAGGCTGATTTCTACCCTCATCAAAAGTGTTTTTTCCTCTAGCCTCTAAATGCGTAGCTTGTACACAAAATTTGTCTAGAATAGTAGGATTGAACATAAGGATAGTATGTTTAAGGTTGCTGTGAAAACCACCTATATATTTCAGCAAAGTATCTTGACTTTGTAAGTCTACCCCTAATAAGAGTTCTCTTCTCCTAAGCTCTTGGGTGTAGTCTTGTACATTTTGTCCCTTAAACTGTCTGAAGTCTTGCCAGTTCATGATAGCCTTTTGTAAATGAGCTAATGGATAAAATTTCTTTTTAATTGCAGTAATAAATACAACCCATGATAAAGTGATCTTACCATTTTTTTTAATTTCATCCTTTTTCCTGGCTTCCCACCATACCAATGCTACTCCATCCATTCTCAACGAGGCTAACTGTATATTGGTGTCGTCATCATGAAGGTTTTGTATCCTCAAGTAAACTTCCAACTGTCTGATCCAATTGTCAAGTTTCTCTGCATTAACTTAACCATTAAACATAGGCAACTCAAATTTGACATCAAGATTTAAAAGTGGAATTTTACCAGTAGTTTAGGCTTGTGAGATTGATTCATCGAAGTTTAGGATGATGATTTAGAGGAAGAGGATGAAGATTGGGATGGTGGATCACCATTTCCTCCATGTCCTTTCTTTGAATTGTCATCACTTTTATTTCCTCCTGAAGAACCCTCTCCTTCTTTCTAGTTTTTAGACCCTTCTCCAACAATCCTATCATTCCTTTCTTGGTAGAGTATCCTCACAATCTCCATCATATCCAAGAAAGCCTTTCAGAACATCCGTTCCTCTTCTTTGGGATCCATATCTTCAGGAGCTTCTCCATATCTTGAAGACATGCTTGCAACTGCTTCTATGGCTCTTGGAGGTGGCTCTCTAACCCTTCTTGGTTGTGGATTACTTTGTACACTAACCAAATTTCCTTTACCTCTCTTGAGTTTAAGCCTAGTAAGCATCAAAACTTGCAAACAATCAACTATATCTTTTGCACAAAACAAATGTTGAGTAAAAATCTTGCCCCTAAGGCTCAAATCCTTAGCTATGATACCATCTGATCTGAAAATGAAACTATTTGTATCTGTTGTTCAAAGTATTCATTTCCATTTAATTAAGTGTGCAAAGTGTTTGTCATGTCTCGAAAATTAAGCAAAGTGTTTTTGGTAATTGTTTTTGAGTTTGTGTGTGAGGGAATGTTAATTGAAATTACTGTTTAACATCTTGAATCTGACATACATAGCAGAATAACTTCACCATAACAACACAACAACATGTTGAGGCATTTCACCCCTCCTGGGCTACATCTGTAGGGTCCAAGGCTCCCAATGGGCATGTCCTCGATATATTATGATGCTCAAATTGGTTTTACAGTGATAAAGAGGCCTAAAAAATTTGAAAAAACTGTGAAAATGAATTCAGAATACAAAAATAAGCTAAGTATGGCTTTTATTTCACCTCAAATAGTGAATTATAGCCCAATGCAGCTCCATTTCCCTCATGGCCCTGATGGCTCTCCAAGCTTCCCTAAAGCAAAAATGGCTGAAAATACCTCTGTTGGCTCTACAACCTATTCCAATGGCTCTAGAATGCTCAGAATACTCAAAATTGACTAACATTTTGTCTAATTTGGTCAAATATGGTGAAAGTTATAATCCAAACAGTATTTTTCCCAGTGGCACTAGAAATCCTCCACTAAATTTGGCTAACTCCAGTTAGCTCCACCAGAAAAGGCAGAATCTCCGAATTATCGGAACCACACGCTAAATAAGGCGAAGACATAAAGTTTAACTATCAGTTTTATGGACATGTTCACATGCATATTTCCCAGATAGTTAGTTTAATTGGCGGATAAGGCTGAAGTCGCGCCCTTGGACACCGCCTGCAGGTCATATGGTTGTGGGCTAGCACCTGAGTGCTTAACCTAGATTTTTTTCCTGGTGAATTGGCTTAAGCCATGGTAATAGCTTGTGGTCACAGGTGTTATTACTTTAGTTTTGGGGGCTTACACTTAACTCTGCCCATCATCCGTTCAGCACAACACGCCGGCGACCCGACTGCTGACCCTTTTGTATGTAGGTTGGGTCGACCTCTGCCCAACTGACCCTTTTGCATTCAATTTTCACGAGGCCGCTACGGGCTTACCCATGAACGTTCGGGTCGGGTCGTGCCCGACTGACCCAAATGCGTTCAGCTCGGGTCGAGTCTTCCCACCAAGACCAATTTTTAAATAGACTTGGACCTTTGGCCTAGGGCCACATGGCAGCCTCCGGGCAGGCCACGTGGCACCCTCTGATAGGCCATCATAACACCATAAAAAATGAAATTTTTTTTTCATAATTTTTTTTTGAAGATGACAAAATTTCTGAGTTCAAAGGTCTTGTTTTGAAGGTTATTGGGCGTTTTAAAACTTCAATATCTTCCTCATATGAAATTGGATTTGGGTCTCGTTCATGGTGCTATAATCACAGCAATGAGGCCTATTCGATCGTTTAGTTTGCAATTGATTCTGAGAAGTTCCAATTTTGAGCATTTTTTTCCTCTTTGACATGGTCACCTGATCACTCAAAATACACATAATAATACAGATCCGCAATACAATTCCCTCATATCAAGTAAGGGGTTTCCTTCTAGGGAAAAAAACCTTAAATTAAACATAACTTCTACTGTCAAATCATCTTCCTAATGAACAACCCAGATTGACTACGAAATTACAATATTTACAAGGAAATTTTAGATCTTTTTTTAGCTTTGGGGGCTTTGTCCCTGACCCCCCAGTCGGGGAGGGGTGGGCACCCTGGACCCTCACATGGGGAACAATTCCACCCCCCCCCCCCTCATGTGGAGGGTTGTACAGTCTTCCTAGGGTATACATAAAACTGAAAAAATACCTTTGAATCAGGAAGATAATTAGGCTCCACACCCAAAAATCTCCCACTTGGATACTGATTGTAGCAACTCCATCGCTACTTCATTTTCTAGACAATGAGTCCACTTTGGACCTGGTTGTTTCTCATCTTCATCATCATAGTTGAATACCGATTGAAACTGAGCATAATCTCAGTTTCTCCTTGGTTACAATTTTTTTTTAACATATTTGAAGGATTCTGGCTACTGTGTATCTTTTCCAACTTCAATTCTCCATATTCCAACACAGACCATATGAAATCATACTTGAGTTGTAAATTTTTAGTCTGCGAATTAAATGCTAATTTATTTGAAATATGAATGGCACTCTGGCTATCACTATATAACCTACCCATCTTTTTCTTCTTACAAAATTCATCCATAAACCTTTGTAACCAAATCATTTATTTAATATCCTTTGTAGTAGAAACATACTTTTCTTCCATTGTTGAAAGTTCAACAACAATTTGAATTTTTGAAACCTAACTGACAGTTGTTCCACCTACAGTAAATACATACCCTATAGTGCTCCTCCTATTATCTCTATCACCAGCCATATTTGCATCAACATATCCCTGTAGAGAAATTTTTGAACCACCAAAGCATAATTCATGATTTGTGGTACCTCTCAAATACCCAAGAATCCATTTCACTACCATCCAATGTTCTTTTCCTAGATTTTTCATGTACCTTATTACAAATCCCACTACATGTGCAATATCAGGCTTTATGCAGACCATTGCATACATTAAGCTTTTAACTGTTGATGCATATGGAACTTTATACATATAGTCCATTTCTTCCTGGGTCTTGGGGCATATCTCCTTAGTTTTAAATGTGTTAGAGTCGGTATTTTCATCCCTCCGTCAAAGATCAAAATTTCTCTTATTGCATTTCATTTTAGGTGCCCCATTCATTTTAGTCAGCTGCATTCCATTAGGAGCATGGATCATCTAAAGGAAGGGTCTTGTCATTCATATCCCTCATGTCATGTACCTACTGGTCTAGTTCAGTTCATCGAAATCATTTACAATCATGTTTGGTCTCCTGGTTGGCAAAGAATCATTTTAGGGTTTTAGTCTCATTAGGTCTAGGGTTTTATCAATCTGGTCTCAAAATTACTAATAATGTCAGCAGGCACATGAAGAACCATTATTGGGCGCAAAATCATGTTTGCAAGGCGCGAATCAAGATTCTGAAGGCAAAGCAAAAGAGGGCACTAAAGCGTCGCAAAAGGCATGATAGACTCCAAATTTTGGCCGAAGCTTCTTTGGCGCAGCATAGCACTTGATGGTGGACATTCAGTCCA
Source organism: Pinus albicaulis (assembly GCA_034641835.2). Lineage (NCBI taxonomy): Eukaryota > Viridiplantae > Streptophyta > Pinopsida > Pinales > Pinaceae > Pinus > Pinus albicaulis. The sequence continues at coordinate 1,561,307,554 of CM076581.1, forward strand.
AATTTCAAGAAATTTGGGAAACTTTTCGTCAATTTTTAATTTTTTGGCCTTAAAAAATTTTTTCCTGCCCGACGCGTAGCGCCACTTGGCGCGTGCTTATAATTGGCAGCTCCTTTTGAGAAAAAATTTGAATTTCTAGATTTTTCATAAAACTTTATGCATTCCTCCCCATTACCTAATGATTTTGACAAGTTTTGGGTTGCTTGAAGGGTAAAAAACACCCTAAAAATGGCCTTTCTGCCACTTTTTGGACACACAGGAAGCAGTGTTGGGAGATTTGATTTTTGGAGGGGAAAATGGCAACAAAATTCTGAAATTCCACTTGGGTTGGAAATTAGACAAGGGGAGCTTTCCAAAGAGCTATCCTCCACTCAATTTGGACTTCGGGAAGGCCCTAAAAATCAGCCTCAAAGTGGCGCTACGCATAGATATTTCAGGCACAGCGCATTGGGAATTTTGGCTCCTTTTTCACTCAACAGCTCAGATTTTCGCCTAGTTTTGGCCAATTTGACTTTTTTATCTTCATATGTACAGATATTGATGTAAATTGATGTAATTTAATTACTTTGATGTAATTTTGGCACATTTTTACTCATGCAAGTAGATTCATTCACCAAAAAGTGAAATGTAACTGAATGAATCAGTTTTCTATCTTATAGAGGCAAGTTGTTTCATTGCCTATTTTCCAGTTCTTAGTTTATATCTTGTTGAAACAGCTCCTAGAATGGTGAGATCGACCCCTAGAGGCATGGGGATGAGTTATGCTTTTCTATATCTTGTAGTTCTTCAGTCATTTTCAAGATTGGACACTTGGGATTGCTTGGCACTTCATTGTACATTTCATCTCTGCAATTTTGGCAAAGGAATAGACCAGGGTTTGCAGCACTCTTTGGGATCCATGTGGCTCTATGTTTTGATGGTGTGTTTCTCTCTGTGATTTTAAGTTTACTAATGTTTCATGTGTATAATTTTCCTTCTCCTTTCTTCTCAAATTAAAAAAACAAGTGATAAAGGTGGAATTCATTAGATTGCTTTGCTCTGCCTTGAGTTTTGTTTAATTTTCCATGTTTTCATCTGTTTGAAGAGGATTCTTGAAAGCTTCTTGACCTCTTAAGCTCCTCACCGGTCTAAGCTATTCATTCACTTAATCCAAAGCATCAAAACAATTGCCTTCCTTGCACCATTCAGAACTCTGCAAAAACTAGGCCTCATCCCCGGACCCAAAACTGCCTTTCCCTTTGATTCCAACAAAACCCCCAAATCAAAATCAAACTCTTTTACTTATATACCTGGCCTAAAATTAGCCTTTATTTCAAGTCATCTCAAGCCTCATCGATTATCTTTGCTGAGATTGACCCGGAGAGAGCCCTCTCCTGATCTGGTAGGGCTAGCTACCAGACTAAGTGTGGTTTGATGTTACCCTGAACTCTGCCTTCCTTCAGCCTGAGGTAGATTTAGGCCATAAAAAATTGGATATCAAAAAGTGTACTAACTAGTTTTTCATTTCACATATTACATCTTTCTAACACCTTTTGTATGTACTCATTTTGAGACAATGTTAATTTGTGATTTTTCCTGTCTCTAGTTATTATCATACAAAGGGTTTGTTTTGCAGCTCCCAAATCCTTCATTACAAATGAATTTTCCAATTTTCCTTTGAACACATTATTTCCCACATGTTAGACCCTCCAAAAATCATGTCATCTACATATTGTTGAAAATTCAACAAGAAATGTGTGTCTAATTAAATTTTCCCGCACTTAAATTGGACAATAAAATCTAATCTTATCTCATAATCACTTGTAATAGTTAACTGAGTGTGATAAACTTGGTTAGCTCATGAATTTCGAGTTGAGGGTGGTTGGTGAGGCATGCAGAGTAATTTTATTAGTTATTGAGTCCAAGTTGTAGTTAGTTCATTAGTTTAATGCATGAGAAATCAATTAACTCAATTAATTGAGTTAAAATAAGTTTACCTACTTGTAATTGTTTTGTAATATTCCAAAATAGGAAAAGCAGCAATATTGAACTCAATAATGAAAAGTAGCAATGAGGATCAATGCATAAACATAGGAGACCAATATGGATCCATTTTATTATTCATATCAGCAACAAAGAAGTGAAATATATTGAGGCACAAATCATACAACATGAGCAAAAAAGCCTCCAATGAATAAACCCTCTCAAAAGGGAGGTGCTGCTAATATACGAAATTTCAGAGAGCTGCAACAGCGCAGTACTAATGAGAATAAATACTACTGAAACCATACAATGATGTACAACAACTGATATATGCCTCAAAAGGTGCTATACATAAAGATGAAGGCTCTATATCACTCTTCCTAGACAACCCAAGAGGGTTTCCGGAAATGAATCAAAATACAATAGTGAACTGCAACCCTAGTGCTGAAGATTCACTGCAAAAAAATGGTTGGGAAGATATGGCTGAAGCTGATGTAGAAATATATTGCTCTGCTCCAATATACTCTCTGGTTGAAAGTCTGATCACTCCACTGAAGATCTAACTCCCCAAAACAAGCACTGAGACCACCCCTGCAACTGATCTCTGAAATAACACAGTCATGGAATGAAACTGCAATGTAGGGGTTTGTGGTAGCTTGGCCTAGTGAAAAATGATGAAATAATTCCCAAGTACCCTCCTTTTTGGTCTCCCAATGGAAAGGCTACCTCTCCACTAAAACACAAGCTCATAATATGGCCCTGCAAACCCTCCACAACTTCTACCCTACAACACAACACAAATCTGGAAGAAACTGCATTGTATAATAAGACTGAAGCTTTGGCCTCATGCTAGAATGTGGAAATGCAACTCAATCACCTCTCCTAAGTGGTCACTCGAAATCCCCCGAGGATGAGGGTGGGATTCCTGCTCGGGAACACCCTTGTGCTAAGTGTTAGCTCCCTGTAATTAGAAATATTGGCAAAGTCCAACTACAGGGAGAACACTATTTCAACCACTTTGGGATTCTAGGATCTAGCCCTCCTGAATCCGGAGATGGATCTCTCCAATAATTGCAAAGATGGATTTATCTTTAAGGATTTTGGGTAATGATATTAGGCTAGTTATGAATTCCAATGGCTTTTGTTTGTTTTGGATGGTTGAGCATGATTATTATTTGAGTGGAAATTTCTAAATGGAAAGAGTTTCAAAGGTGTGAAGTTGCAAGCAATAAGAAAAATATTTGGCTAAAAATATAGATATAACGCTGGTTTTTAGTCCATTGGGCTATGGAGTTATAATAGGGATTAATTGAAATAGCAAGGTTCAAGAGTGGTCCATGGGGCAAGTCATCTATGTCTAAGGATCTCTTTTAAAGTTGATTTTATGGAATGAAATCATACAACAAAAAGGCGAATTTAAACAAATGAAGAAAAAAGAGTAGCCTAAGATCAAGTGAGTACTTTGAAACTATCCTGCTTTCAGCATACACTTAAGAGAGACATAAAAGTAATCTAAGATCTGGTAAGTACTTCGGAACTAGACATCTTTTGACGCACTTTTAATAGAAAAACATTTAAAAACAAAGGGAAACTTTAAAAGCTACTGTTGGAGAAGAAACTAGAGGACAGGGCTCACCATAAAATTCCCTAGCTCTGCTTTACTTAGTGAACTTTCAAGACAAACACATAAGATAACAAAGAAAAGTCTAAGATCAGGTAAGGACTTTAAACCTAGCCTGCTTTCAACACATTCTTAGGGAAACTTTCAGATATTTTTTGGGGATAAAACTAAAGGACAAGGCTCACCATAACTTCCTTAGTTCATCTCTACTTAACATAAACTGAAAATAACATTTAAGAACAATATTTGGCTTAGACAGTAGGACGAGGGAACGCCAACATTTCTAACTGCTCAAACTGAATTAAATCATTCCTAAATAACACAATTTAGAAGAAAACATATAGATAAAGCTTATCAGTTAGAGAAGGGTACTGATATACAGTAAATCCTAACTCTATGCTTGTTGTTCTTTATCAGAGAAGATGGAAAAAGTGAAAACATAAATAAAATAACGATTTACAATAAGAAAAAAATCACCGTTGACATAGACCAGAATCCCATAAATCAGCTTGTATTGATGCTTCAAACCAGTTACAGCTTAAAATCCAATGTTTCAGTTCAGCAATCATCTTCACTTCTCAAAATAACTTATTTAATCACAAGCAGAGCTTCAAGAGCCTTTGAACACTATTTACAGGTAGAAAATTCGAGCACAAGTATATTTCAAAGTTTTGCAACCAACATTGTCTCATCTTCTACAGAAATATTTATAGAAGAAATGAGGAGGTGGGATGGGATAAAAGATCTTCAAGGTTCAATTAATACAGATTTAATACTTCTCGGCCTTTGAGGGGCTCGATGGAGAAGTTTACAGATATGTCCTCTGTATTAAATGTTTTACATTAAGAATTAAGCTCGATGGGAGCTTTTGTTGAATTTAAGGCTTTGTGTCATGTTGTAATAACTCTGCTGATATTTTTTGCATTAAGTTCCTTTGGCAGAATTAAATATTTCGCTACGTTGAGGCAAATATCTTCTTTTCTGATCATAACTCGGCCTCTGTTGAATGCTTTGAGGCTACAGGTGGCAGTGAGTAGCTGAGAGGAATCAATTAGCCTCTGATGTGGCAGTGGAGGCTCTTTTTGACTGAGAAATTTTTAATTTGTCTTTAATTGTATTTTAATTCGGAGGATTAGGCTTTTGATTTTCGATCTTAGCTGTAATCCTCTAAAACCGCAAAAACAGTCTTCAATCGTTCATTTCTACTATGGTGAAGGTCTTCAACACTGATACTCTCTGTCTCTTTTAATTGCTTGTGTCTTGTTGATGTGCAGGGCCGCAAAGGGCTCATATGGCATCAATGCTGATGAAGCATTGACGAAATGTGAAGTTTGAACCCCAAGAAATTATTTTTCTTAATTTACAAAGGCGCAGGAGATCATCATCCTCAGCCTTTGGTTTTCCTTTGATACAATGGAAAAATCATTAAAACCTGCAAAATACAAAAAACAATTAATAAATCCTGCATTATTGGGTAAAAATTACTTCAGAGGTTGTGGGGAGGAGCGTGCGAAATAATCTGTGGGTGGAGAAAGGGTAAAGAAGGACCATTGATCTGCAGAGATCAACGGTTGGGATTTGTCCAAAAAACATTATGAGCGGGGCTTCATGTTTTTAACCAAAGTCGGGAGACGCATTCTGGAATGTTCGATCTGGACACGTGAACGGCCTAGATGCAATCGGAGGAATGCGATCGGCGGGGGGAGAACTTGAGTGGCACCGATGCAATTAACTGTGGGTCATTGATTTGTAGATAAAATTGACGGTAGAGAATAGATCGGGGGATGTCAATCGAAGGTGGGGAAATATTAATGTGCCCGATGAAATTTTTTTGATGTGATACAACGCTGGCCATTAGATTGGCCCAATGATTAACGATGGAGAAGGGCTCTGACCAATGAATGAGAGGGACCATATTATAACACAAAAAACCAAGAATTTTATGGAAAAACAAAGGTTTATGGCTCGGGCGGGTTTATATATATGAAGTGGCTTGGCACCCGTCTGCGGGGCCATTGGTTTATATGGAAAGTAATAGGCCTAGGGCTTTATATGTATGAGGGCCAATCGCATCGGGGCTCCAATGAAACAAATAGACTTGCACGCTCCAAATATTCCTGATGCGATAAGCGCCCGATTGGGTTAGCACCTGGTTATAGGGCATGGGAACATGTGGGGAAGTGGTTTAGAACTTAGCCCAAAGGGGCTTAAACCCATAGTCAAAACACTTATTTTTTATGAATTTTTCAATGTTTTTTGATGGATATGGGGGGATTCGGCAAGGTTTACAAGTGAGTTTTAAACCTTGTAAAAGGATTTTCATGAGGGGGAAAGGGGAATAAGCATAAAATGGAGGAATTCCATGGAGAATAAAGGGGTAAAAATGAAGGTTAGTTTTTGAGTGGAGGAGGGGGAAAATGGGATTTTGCAGCAGTATTTTCTCTATGAAAATAGCATATTCCAGCATTCTGAAAGGGAAACAATAGGGAAGTTTGTACAAAGGGCATGATGTCTTTATGAGGCTTCAAGAGTTAACAATTTTTAGAAATAAAACTTGTTTCTTGAAGGCTCCAAAAAATGATTTAGCCACCTTTTTATATAACAAATTTTATAGGTGCCTAACAGTGGCTCCACTTGGGGATGGTGCCTTCTTGAAGGCATCAAGAACTTCAGACTTGCATTCTCTGGGAGGCTGATCAGTGCCTCACCCATTGGGCTGCAACTTTCCTTACTTGGATGATCTTCTTTGCTCTGAAACATGTTAGCAGCCATGAAATACAATGGATCTTCATCAACAAGCTTTCTACCTACCCAATCCTACTGATCTAACATTTTTTCTTCTTTGGAGTGCACTTGGATTGGCAAACTCTTTTCACAACATTTTATTCTTTTGAAAGAAAAAAATCTGATCTATTTCTACTTCTTATTTCTCCATGAACTCACATTAAACAGTTGAGTTCATATGTTTCTCTAACTAATCTACTAATCTGTTAGGATTAAAAAATCTAATAGGATTCTATTCTCTAACTTCTAAAATAGAAATTTTAAAGCATACATGTAAGGATTGAACAGTCTAACTTGTTGCTGATCTATGGCATGAAAAAAAACAAGCTGCACATAGAAATTATTTTGTAGAAAATTAAATCAAAATGGAAGGCTTAAGATCTGAAAGTTCAAAGCATGACCTTCTCTTTTTCCATCTCTGTTTTTTTAACTTCTGTTTGAGTTGTTCTTTATTTGTTCTCCAGTTCAGATTTTGAGTTGATTAGAACCATTTTTAGCTATGTTTTGACTTAGACATTTAATCAAATAGGAGTCACTCTTATTTTGGACACTTAGGTTCAGATTTTGAACATGTTTGAACCTTTAATTTCTAGCCTAATCTACCTACTGATAAGCCAATATTAAGTTGTTTGGAAAATCGAATTCACTAACCTATCAGCATCAAATTTAAAACTAATTAGTCATGATTAGGCTGTATGAATAACTTGAAGTGTGTTTTTCTGGAGTGGCATTTAAGCTTGCACACTTTCAGACTTTGTTTCTCTCTTTTTTGGTATGGGGTTGTACCTTTATTGTTTTTACAATCTACCCTCTTTTCTTTCTTCTATTGTTTTTGTATTTTCTTATTTTTATAACTTTGAATGCAATGATGGGTGAAATATTTATAATGAGAAAAAAGATAAAAAGGATTTCAGAACATGACATGGTTCAAGAGAAGTAATGTTTGAGCATACTACCATTGACAGGACCCCCAAACAGTTCAGCTCCGTTCAACTCCTGCAAGAAAAAGGCATTGTTACCAGCAACAGAATGAATGGGATAAGGGCCAAGCCATCAGTTGTCAAATTTCCCATGCTTGTCCTTGTATTCTCTCCTTGAGTCCCACTTTAAAACTTTGTCCCCAACATTAAAATTGCTAGCCTTTGTTCTTCTGTCAAAATTTTTTTTGATGATGTCCTACTTTTGTAATGCTTTGTTATAAACCTCCTCTCTAGTTTGCTGAAGGTGAATGGTATGATTTATCCTTCTGATCATGTCATTGTCTTCAGACTGAACCTCTTGAATCAAATTCATAACTGGTACACCAAGGATGGTAGGAAAAATTACATCTGTACCATACACAAGCTGGTAGGGTGACATACAAATATATTTCTTCAATGTCAATCTATCAGCCCAGAGTGCATGTACTAGCTTTGTGTGCCAAGAATTCTTGTTATCCTCTAACATCTTCTTGATTATGTTCACCAAACTCTTGCTTGAGGATTCTGCTAGTCCATTACCTTGAGGGTAATAGGTCGTGGAATGACCCAATGTTATCTGATATTTGTGACAGAACTCAACCATCTTCTTTGATCCAAATGCCGTTGCATTATCAGTGATGATCTTGGTAGGACATCCAAATCTAGAGAGAATATTAGTCTCCATGAATTTTATAATGACAAAATCATTGGCATGCCTACAAGGGATGGCTTCTATCCATTTGGTGAAGTAGTTTGTGGCAGTGAGAATCCATCTATGCTGGGATGAATATGGTGGATGGATTTCTCCTATGAAGTCAAGTCCCCACTATTGAAATGGAGCTTCAACAGTGATTGGATGCAGAGGTAAGGGTAGCAGCTTCCTTTTTCCTTCAAAAAGTTGACATTTATGACAAGCAATTATCATCTTTTGTACATCAAGAAAGAGAGTAGCCAATAGTAACCAGCCCTTCGAATTTTTTTGGCTATTTTCTTCTAGTATAAATGACCTCCACACTGTCCTTCATGGAACTCATGCTTAACCTTCTCTACATCATACTTCGGAAAACATTTAAGCAATATACCATTTGCATTTTTCCAATAAATACATTTATCTATAATGCAATATTTTACAGCTTTTAACTTCAAAAACCTTGCCTTTGATTTTGTCAAACCGGGAGGTGTGTTTAAATTAAGAAAAACATAAAGAATATCAGCATACCAAGAGGAATTCATAAAATGGTCTTCAACAATGGGAGTTGAGATTTCCTCTTGATCATCCAAAGCATTCATCATATTAATATCAAGAACTTCAAAATTTGATTCAGCCATTAACCTACCTAGACCTTGGCCTTTGATGAGTTTAGTGGGCTTTATCTCTAAATCATATTCAAGAATAACAACTATCCACTTACCTCTCTTACCATCTGGGTCCTGCGTTAGAATGTCTTTCACAACTGAATTTGGGACAAAGGTAATGATGTGAGAGTGAAATATGTATACTCTGAAGTCTTTTAAAGCCTTAACCAAAACAAAGGCTTTCTTTTCCATAATGTTATACTTCAGAGGGGCATCCCTCAAAGCCTTGCTAAAGAATGCAATAGGCTGCTCTTGTCCTTGTGGATTTTTCTGTAAAAGACAACAGCTATTGTATGTTCTGATGCAAATGAAAAAATATAAAAATCCTTTGAAAAATCAGGACTTATTAGAACCGGTTTTGGTTAATTCTTTTTTCACTAGCTCAAAGGACTTCTTTGCTTCCAAGGTCCATTTTACCCCTTGCTCCTTCTTCAACATGTTTGTTATATTCCTAAGGAGCTCTACCAAGTTGGGTATGAACCTTCTCAGGAAATTAATCTTTCCAATGAAAGATCACAGTTCCTTGATGTTTCGAGGATGAGAGATTTGCAATATGGCCTCAATCCTCTTTGGGTCTATCTTAATACCCTCTTCTGAAATAATGTGCCCAATAAGTTTACCTTCTTGGAGACCGAATAGTGTTTTCTTAGGGTTTAAAGATATCCCAAACTTTCTGCATTTCTTGAAAACTGTTCTCAAATGTGCTAATTGTTCTACATCCATTTTTGAAAAAACAGTAACATCATCTAAGTATATAATGATGAAGTAGCCCAGTTCTTCCGAGAATGCTATGTCCATGGCTCTTTGGAATGTTGCACCAACATTCATTAGACCAAAGGGCATTTTCACATACATGAAAGTGCCCCACGGTGTAGTAAAAGCTGTTTTAATTGATCATCAAGGTGAACTAAAATTTGATTATACCCTGAGTAGCCATCCAGCAAAGAAATTATTTTAGACCCCACCACCCTTTGTAAAATATGGTCCATCTTAGGTAAAGGGTAGTTGTCCTTCAAAGAAGCATTTTTTAAGTCTCTAAGTCTATACAAAGCCTAATCTATCATGTTTTCTTCTTAACTGACACCATATTAGACGCCCACTCAGAATATCTAATAGGGACAATAATACCAGCTTCATACATTTTTTTGATTTCCTTCCCAACCAAAGGCAACTGCATAGGGTTTATTCTGCACAGCTTCTATTTGAATGGTTTTTGGTTTTCTTTGAGAGGAATTTTGTGCTATATTATTTCAGTGTCATAGGATTTTAGATCTTCGTAACTCCACACAAAAACACTAGAAAATTCTTTGAAAATCTCTATGTATTTGAGTTTAATGTGAGCTGGTAAAGTATTAGACAGTTTGATCATCATTGGTTTTAGCTCACTGCCTATATTGCACTCTTCGATTTCAGTCTCTACAGGCTCCAGTTTTGGCTTCTTAGCCACATCGTTAAAATCTAACAACTCTTCTAAAGGGGCCAGACCCTTTGGCAAACTCTGATCTTTAGAGTGAAGGGTTTCTAATTCCTCTGTTTCTAATTCTGCATTCATCTCAGTTTTTTTTTTAAGTTTGCTTGACAATATACTTATATCAGCAAGCTCAGGAGACTATTCTTCTTCACCAAGAAATTTTTTTTCACTATTGTAGTCTATTTCATAATCTGAATCTGAGCTATGTAGTTCAAATTCATTTCTGAATTGCATGAAGTCTTCTATTTGTTTGTCTCCATCAAACATTTGCCAATACTTTTTGTTATCAGGAACGACTGGTCTAAATTTAATCTGAGTTGTACATTCTTTGGTTTCGTATGGCGTTAAGCACGTTCTAGCTGCAAAAGCTAAGTCGTGGGCTGCGATATTTCTTTTTCTTGGGAAAAAAATTAATTGGGACTCCTCGAAAGTTTTTAAAAGATCCACTACATCATTTCGATAGGCCCTAAGTCTAGGGTGATTATTGTTATATTCCCCGTTGACCTGCCTAATGATTAATTCTGAATCCCCATGTACTTTAATTCTCTTGACTCCTAATTTTTTCAACAGATGTAAACCTAAAAGCAAGGATTCATATTCCGCTATGTTATTCGAACACTGGAAGTTTAATCTACAGGAAATGCTTTCTGTGTGGTTGTTTTCAGTGTTATGAATGTAGACACCTGCAACAACATTTCTTCTAGTGCATGACCCATCAAAGTTCATACTCCACAGAGGACTAGTCTCCGGTTCATCTTGGGTAGTGTCCTCTTCAACCACAGTGTTTTTGTATTGTTGTTGAATATCAGCACTCTGTTGAATTTGTTTTGATTCCTCAGTTTTTTCGTTGCGTTGAGGAAAGATTTCTTGACTTTCTAGGTTAAAAGTCGAAGGACGCATGACTTGTAGCTCAAGACTTGTGTTTGGTTTGCTAAAGTTCAAAGGTTCAACAAACTATTTAGAAAATTCTATGGTGTTCACCTCTTCATCTCTATCGGCCATTAATTCTATTAAAGTGACTTGTTCAATGAATGTTTCATCGTTAAACATGATAAAAGAATCGAGGCCTATATTTACAGAATACAGAGGAGATTTTTACGGTCTGTCTTGGCTTGTAACCATGTACTGCATATGTGATTCCCTGTAAAGTCTTCTTGTCTGATTGAAAACAGGGATGGTCGCATAGGTCATGTCCATCGGCATAGTCCCTTGTAACTTAGCCCCCCAAGATCGTGATAACAACATTCCATATTTGGGGGAACATCAGCCACACCAATGTCCATTACTAAACATTTGGATGGGATCTGGGCTAATTTAACACAGAGATATTTGATTAATCCTAAACATTTTACTCTGCTCGAGTCAAAGGAGTAAAGGTCTTTATAAGGTCTAGTGATTTCTAGACCCAGGCTCTCCATTACAGCTTTGGGCATTAAATTATGAGAGGCCCCTGAATCATGCATAGCATTGTGCAAAATCTTGTCATGAACATTTAAACTTACATAAAAAGGAGGAACAGGTCCCTCTTGATATCTACCTTCAATATTAGGACCAAAAATAAGTTCTGGTTGGTCATCGTTAAGATTGACTGTGTCATTATTCTCTTCTATGTTTAAAGCCTTAAAAATTTGGGCCCTATATACATTTTGGGCAACTAACTCATTAAGGGGAACAAAGATTTTAATTTTGGAAATCTCCTGCTCCAGGCTGAAAGGAATTTCATTCTTTGAAGAGCTTGTCTCAGCCTTATTAACTGCCACTCTATCAACAACATTTGTTTGCTGATTTTCTCTATTTACATTTGAAAAAATCATTTTAACAGGAGTATTAGCTGAGTTGCTAACACTACTAAGGTCTGCACTCTGTTTTACATTTTTTTGAGTGCTTTTCTGCTTACCTTTATCAGAATTTCCAGCCACTGAATTGTCTTTTTGTTTTACAATTTTAGGTTTGTTTACAGTGTTGTTTTGTGAAGATTTGTCAGAGGTTTTGGTTTTGGGAGTTTCTTGATTGGTTTTACTTCGAAGGCCATACTTTTTTATAGAATTTATGATGACATTTTCCATGTCTTGATAATAACTTTCATTCTCATCTCTTTTGTCATCATAGGGTGTGTAAAGACCTTGTTCTCCATCATAATGAACCTCAAAGTAATCATTATCTACTCCCATCATGTTGATATCATCTTCCTCTATTTTCTCATCTGTTTCTTCAACCTCACTCACATAGTTCTAATGAAAGGGAGGAGTGATCTGTTGATCATCTTCACTTGGCCTATTTTGGGGTTGATTTCTTCTAAAATTATGACTCTGGTTCTGGTTTCTGTTTTGAGGAGCAGTTTGGTTTTGACTTGCTTGTGCTCTCTCAAGGATGCTCATTTTATTCATCATCTCCTCCATAAATCTTTCCATATTTGAAATGGAAGTAGAAGGTGTGGACTCCTCTCTGAAGGATACTCTGTTCTCATTTTTCATTCTTGCTCTTTTCTCCATCAAGTTAACTTCCACAACAAGAGCTCCTTTTTGGATATCTTCAAGAGTTATAGGGTCTCTTTCTCTCAGCTGATAGGCCATTTCAGGGTCAAAACCTTCAAGAAACTTGTTTAACGCTCAGCCTTGCGGAGGTTTTAGATCTGGGGGAAGTGCATTATACACACTATTAAGTCTAGTGCAGTAAGCTTGTACACTTTCCCTAGTGTTTCTGTGGAGGTTCTTGTAATCATAAAGTATTTGGAGAGGATTCTTCTTCACTTCCCATTTGTTTAAGAATGTCTAATGGAAGGCTTGGAGATCATTGATACTATGGGGGGCTAGGCCTTTGAAACATTTTCTTACTTCTCCCCCTAAACTCTGAGCAAATAATATAAGCTTGACAGATTCATCATCAATTTCATTTCTGTCAAAGTAGTCATTCATATTATCCACATGTTGTGATTCAGTAGTAGCATTACTAGCATCATATAATGGCATTTTGGACTGATAGTCTTGTGGAAGATTGACTAATGGTACAGGAAGAACTAAGGGAGCATACCATGTTGCCATGATATGAGGTGGAGGTGGATTTACAAGAGGTGGATTAACAAAAGGGAAAGTGGGCTGAGGTGGAGTGGTTTGGACAATGGATGTAGGATGAACATATGTGGATGGACCAGGAATATATTGCTGAGCTAATCTCAGATGAGAGACACCTAAATTGTGAAGGAAATGTAAATCAGGTGGCATTGTTTCTATACTACCAGGATGTTCACTTGTTTCTGGTGATAAAAGTGAAGACTCAGATTCTTTCTGAATAATATCATCAAGTGACCTAGTTCTAAATGGATTTACTAAGTCAACTTGTGATTGTTGTAGAGCTGAAATATTTTTAGGAACTAAATTAACTCTCAAAGGTGATCTGAAAATAGTTGAAAAATTAATCTTAGGAGACTTCCTAATGATACTTTCAGGGTTATCTACTATCTCAGGTGGGTTAGGGTTAGGGTAAGATCTAGTATGGATCTTTCTAGGAGCCACTATGTTGTGTTTTTCAAACTCAACTAACCAAGAAAAGTTTAACCAGATATGACAATTTTTAAGAGGTTAACTGATCTATTTTACACAAATTTTAATCCTACAGTCCACTAACTGAGTTTGAATAATGTTACAATGATTATGGGTCTTCCCAGTGGAGTCTCAAGGTCTGTTTAGGATTGTGGATTTGACAAGTGGAAGTTTTTAGCTTTTTTCAAGGTAAAAGGTTTTATGGTCCACCACCATGTTTATTAAATACCAATCTGAAATATTTTTTGGGTTTTCTGAGTTATTTTTCAGTCCTGTGGTTTCTAAGAGTGTCTTAAATCTGTTTCAAAATTTAGTTACGGTTATGAGACAAAGACAGTCTACTCTTATGGCTAAGCTAGTTGATCCTTCAAGGTTAGATAAACTCTTATGAGAATCCTAGGGTTTTCCTAGTTTGTCACTGATTCAAACAAGTTTTTCCATGATTACCATTGGTTTGGTAGTGCTTGAAGAGGCTGCTTTTTACTCATGAGGTTTGTATGAAATTTCAAGTGAACCTAAGATGAAAATTTGACTCAGTTCCCTAGCAGAGTTGCCAGAAATGTTAGCTCCCTATAATTAGCAAGATTGGAAAAGTCCAACTATAGGGAGAACACTATTTAAACCACTTTGGGATTCTAGGATCTAGCCTTCTTGAATTCGGAGAGGGATCTCTCCAATAAGTGCAAAGAGGGATTTATATTTAAGGCATTTGGGTAATGATATTAGGCTAGTTATGAAGTTCGATGGTTTTTTTTTGTTTTGGATGGTTGAGCATGATTATTATTTGAGTGGAAAATTCTAAATGGAAATAGTTTCAAAGGTGTGAAGTTGCAAGCAATAAGAACAAGCTTTGGCTAAAAAGATAGATATAACACTGGTTTTTAGTCCATTGGGCTATGGATTTATAATAGGGTTTAATTGAAATAGCAAGGTTCAAGAGTGGTCCATGGGGCAAGTCATCTATGTCTAAGGATATCTTTTAAAGTTGATTTAATGGAATTAAATCATACAAAAGAAGGGGAATTTAAACAAATGAAGAACAAAGAGCAGCCTAAGATCAAGTAAGTACTTTGAAACTATCCTGCTTTCGGCATACACTTAAGAGAGACATGAAAGTAATCTAAGATCTTGTAAGTACTTCGAAACTAGCCGGCTCTTGATGCACTTTTAATAGAAAAAACATTTAAAAACAAAGGGAAACTTTAAAAGCTACTGTTGGAGAAGAAACTAGAGGGCAGGGCTCACCATAAACTTCCCTAGCTCTGCTTTACTTAGTGAAATTTCAAGACAAACACATAAGATAACAAAGAAAAGTATAAGATTAGGTAAGGACTTTGAACCTAGCCTGCTTTCAACACATTCTTAGGGAAACTTTCAGATATTTTTTGGCGATAAAACTAAAGGACAGGGCTCACCATAACTTCCTTAGTTCATCTCTACTTAAAATAAACTAAAAATAACATTTAAGAACAATATTTTTCTTAGACAGTAGGATGAGGGAACGCCATCATTCCTAACTGCTCAAACTGAATTAAATAATTCCTAAACAACACAATTTAGAAGAAAACATATAGATAAATCTTATCAGTCAGATAAGGGTATTGATATACAATAAATCCTAACTCTATGCTTGTTGTTCTTTATCAGAGAAGATGTACAAAGTGAAAATAGAAATAAAATGACGATTTACAATAAGAAAAACATCACCGTTGACATAGACCAGGATCCCATAAATCAGCTTGTATTGATGCTTCAAACCAGTTACAGCTTTAAGTCCAATGTTTCAGTTCAGCAATCATCTTCACTTCTCATACTAACTTATTTAATCACAAGTAGAAATCAAGAGCCTTTGAACACTATTTACAGGTAGAAAATTCGAGCACAAATATATTTCAAAGTTCTACAACCAACATTGTCTCATCTTCTACAGAAGTATTTATAGAAGAAATGAGGAGGTGGGATGGGATAAAATATCTTCAAGGTTCAATTAATACAGATTTAATACTTCTCGGCATTTGAGGGGCTCGATGGAGAAGTTTATAGATATGTCCTCTATATTAAATGTTTTACATTAAGAATTAAGCTCGGTGGGAGCTTTTGTTGACTTTAAGGCTCTGTGTCATGTTGTAATAACTCTGCTGATATTTTTTTCAATAAGTTCCTTTGGAAAAATTAACTATTTAGCTGCGTTGATTCAAATATCTTCTTTCCTGATCATAACTTGGCCTCTATTGAATGCTTTGAGGCTACAGGTGGCAGTGAGTAGCTGAGAGGAATCAATTAGCCTATGATGTGGTAGTGGAGGCTCTTTCTGACTGATAAATTTTTGATTTGTCTTTAATTGTGTTTTAATTCAGAGGATTAGGCTTTAGATTTTCAGTCTTAGCTGTAATCCTCCAAATTCGTGAAAACAATCTTCAATCCTTCATTTCTATTTTGGTGAAGGTCTTCAACACTGATACTCTCTGTCTCTTTTAATTGTCTATCTCTTGTTGATGTGCAGGGCCGCAAAGGGTTCATATGGCATTAATGCCCATGAAGCATTGACGAAACGTGAAGTTTGAACCCCAAGGAATGATTTTTCTTTATGTACAAAGTCGTGGGAGATCGTCATCCCCAGCTTTTGGCTTTCCTTTGATATAATGGAAAAATCATTAAAACCTACAAAATACAAAGAAAAATTAAGAAATCCTGCATTATTGGGTAAAAAACTGCTTCAGAGGTTGTGGGGAGGAGCGTGCGAAATAATCTGTGGGCGGAGAAAGGGTGAAGAAGGACCGCAAAAAATATTATGAGCAGGGCTGCATGTTTTTAACGAAAGTCGGGAGATGCATTCTGGACCATCCGATCTGGACACGTTAATGGCCCAGATGCAATCGTAGGAATGCAATCGGCGAGGGGAGAACTTGAATGGCGTCGATGCGATTAACTATGGGCCGTCGACCTATAGATCAGATCGAGGGCAAAGAATAGATTAGGGGATGTCAATCAGAGGTGGGGAAATACTAACGCGCTCGATGAAAAATTTCTGATGTGATACAACGTTGGCCATTATATTGGACCAACGATCAACGGCGGAGAAGGGCTCTGACCAATGAATGAGTGGGACCATATTATAACATAAAAAACCAAGAATTTTATAGAAAAACAAAGGTTTATGGCTTGGGTAGGTTTATATATATGAAGTGGCTTGGTGCCCGTCTATGGGGCCGTTGGTTTATATGGAAAGTAACAGGCCCAGGGCTTTATATGTATAAGGGCCAATCGCATCGAGGCTCCAATGAAACAAATAGACTTGCGTGCTCTGAATATTCCCAATGCGATAAGCACCCAACTGGGTTAGCGCCTGGTTATAGGGCGTGGGCAGATGTGGGGAAGTGGTTTAGAACTTAGCCCAAAGGGGCTTAAACCCATAGTCAAAACACTTATTTTTTATGAATTTTTCAATGTTTTTTGATGGATTTGGGGGGTTTCGGCAAGGTTTTAAAGTGAGTTTTAAACCTTGTAAAATAATCTTCATGAGGGGGAAAGGGGAATAAACGGAAAATGGAGGAATTCCATGGAGAATAAAGGGGTAAAAATGAAGGTTAGTTTTTGAGTGGAGGGCAAAATTGGGATTTTGCAGCAGTCTTTTCTCTATGAAAATAGCAGATTTCAGCATTCTGAAAGGGAAACAACAGTTTAGTTTGTACAAAGGGCATGATGTCTTTATGAGGCTTCAAGAGTTAACAATTTTTAGCAATAAAAATTCTTTCTTGAAGGCTCCAAAAAATGATTTAGCCACCTTTTGATATAACAAATTTTATAGGTGACTAACACTAAGCAGCATTGCAGTCTCTGCTATACAGCTGAAGAGAGCAACAAGTCATACATACCATAAAAAAAAAAAAATCAATCATGGATTCTATGGATGCCATCCCCTTCCTTATATTATTTGTGAGCCTTCTCACCTTGGGCCCCACTCATTAAAGCCACTACTTCCATGCATGAAATATCCCTCCAAAATTGTGATGTCCCTCAATGAATTTCCACTCGCTCCATACCAACATTGTTGATTTGGTAAAATTTGACCGAGTCCACATGCTCCATCCCCTATTCACACATAAGGGAGCTTAATACAACTACTTAGATGACCCCCATTCAAATTATTAGTGATTTTATTCCTACTAAGGATATTTATGGGTTTCCCTACCCTCTTATTCTTCTAACTAAGAAGCAAAAACAAAATTTAATATTCCAACTAGTTGAAAGCTAATTGGTAATATTACATTCGTCCCCTTCAAAATGTTGCTTCTCCTCAAGAAATTGTAAAGGTGACTGTTGCAACTCTTCTCCTCCTCCACTTGTGACACCTCCATGTGATAATCTCTCCTCATCAACCAAGTGTCTTCCAATCAATCCATCCCTGAAATGCTCCTCCCAAGTATCCATGAGAGGCATCTCCCAAATTCTCAAGTTAACCAAATGGCTCCTCCCATTAGGAAACAGGAGGTCTAAAGTAATCATGCGATGCTCAATGTTCTCCCTAAAGCATGAGGCATAATAAATGGGGAGAATCTCCCTCCCAATGGGCACTTTCAATCCATGTGTCATCCCTCCAAGTATGCCCACAAAAATTATAAGAACATCATCTATATATGGGATCAATGTAGGTTTTAACCCTGAACAGAAATTATCTACACACGAATCTTATAACAGAAAATAAACAATAGCGAGAGCATAAAACATAAAACAGATAAACATAGAGATTTTCCCCTGGATCCCAAATCGGGACGACTAGCTTGATTTTTCATTATATTCCTTTTAGTGTTACAACACATATATATACATGCCGAAGCATACATAAACCCCAATCCATAAACCCTAGATTAGAACATAACCGTAGTTCCCTTGACCGGATCTACAAAAATACCAGGGGCCGAAAACCATCGTACCCCAATACCATATGCAAAACCATGCACAAAGCCATGGACGCGGACTACCCGCTGGAAATTAAGGACCAAAAATTTTTGCCAGGGCGCTGCCCCGGACCCCAATAGTGGGGGCTACCTCCCCCCTACTGCGCCCGGTGCAACGTACAACACGTGGGGCTAGTCGTGGAAAGAATATAACACATACCCAACATTCTCCCACTTGTTGTTTTCTTTCCACAGGGGGCCACAGAAGCCCTTAGTCATTGGGCCAATTCTTCAACACCCATTGTTTCTCTACACCAAGAGAACTTCTGAGTGCTCACAGACTTCGTCAATGCATCTGCAACATTCTTCAAAGTGTCCACCTTTATCTTCTTTGGTCCGGATCTCCAGCCCAGTCTGCATCAACAAAACCACGAATGTCCAACATTCTTTCCAATCCTGGTCTTCCCTGGTAGCACAAGCCATAATCACTAGTGCCACGTAAATATCTGAAAACCCGCTTCACTGCTGTCCAATGCTCCTTCCATGGGTTTGACATAAACCTTCTCAATACTCCCACTACATGTGCAATGTCTGGTCTAGTACAGACCATTGCATACATCAGGCTACCCACTGCACTTGCATATGGAACACGGGACATATCCTCCTCTTCTTCTTGTGTCTTGGGACACTGTTCAGCAGACAGCTTTGTACCTACAGGAATTGGAACATTCACCAGTTTACTATCCTGCATATTGAACCTCTGCAATATAGTCTCGACATACTTCCTCTGGTTTAACCAGAGCTTCCTCTTTGCCCGATCTCTCTTAATTTCCATGCCCAAAATATAGTTTGCAGCACCAAGATCCTTCATGTCGAATTTGAAGAACAGTTGGGTCTTCAAATCTTGGATAATTTCTTTGTCATTTCCAATCAACAACATATCATCCACATACAAGACCAAATAAATAACACGGTCACCAATTAATTTAAAATAAACACAGTGATCCTCCTTGCTTCTGGTGAAGCCAAGTCTCCGTATATAGGTATCAAATTTCTGATACCACATCCTTGGTGACTGTTTTAACCCATACAGAGACTTCTTCAACCTGCATACCAGTTCTTTCTTACCCTTCACCATAAAACCTTCAGGTTGCTTCATGTAGATCTCCTCTTCTAGATCCTCGTGAAGAAATGTTGTCTTCACATCCATCTGTTCTATCTCAAAATCAAATGCAGCAGCAACAAATAAAAGTAATCTAATAGAAGTAACTTTGGCAACAGGAGAAAAAATATCACCAAAATCAATTCCCAGCACCTAGGAATAACCTTTCACTACCAACCGAGCTTTGTATTTCTCCACCTTGCCTTCTACATTCATCTTCTTCTTAAACACCCATTTGCTCCCAATGGGCTTCCTTCCAGCCGGAAACTCCACCAGATTCCATGCATCGTTTTTGTGCAAGGATGCCATTTCATCAGCCATGGCCTCCTTCCAGAGTTTTCCATCCTCTGAATCTACTGCCTCCCTAACGATTACGGGTTCATCATTGAGTTATAGTTAAGTAAAGCACAGGCAATCTGATTGGACTATACCTTTACGGTTGCCTTCTTTCCCAAGTTGATCTTCTGACAGCTGGAGTTTGTGGCTCTTCCTCTTCTGAGTCTTCTTTTGTTTTAGAGTCTGATTCATCCTCCTTTAGCTCAAACTCTATCTTCTCGGGTTCCTTTGGTAGGACTTCATGTGTAACAACATCTTTCACCTCTCTAAACACCACATCTCGGCTGTACACAACCTTCCTTGTTTCTGGGTTCCAAAGCTTGTAACCCTTTAAACCATCCTTATACCCAATCAAGATGCACCTTTCAGATTTATTATCCAACTTGGTCCTTTTCTCCTTTGGAACATGTACATATGCATCACATCCAAATACCCTTAGATGTGAAAGAGGGGGTTTCTTACCAGTCCATACCTCATGTGGGGTCTTATCCTCCAACGCTGATGAAGGTGATCTGTTAACTAAGTAACATGCAGTCTCCACTGCCTCTGCCCAGAATTATTGTCCTAACCCGGTACCACTGAGCATGCTTCTTGCCTTTTCCATCAGTGTTCTGTTCATTCTTTCTGCAACTCCATTTTGCTGCGGTGTGTATGGAGTAGTCTTCTGTCGTGCTATACCACACTTCTTATAGAACTCTTCAAATTCCTTCTTGCAGAACTCCCCACCATTATCTGTCCTCGGCACCTTTATCTTCTTCTCTGTCTGGTTTTCCACCAGAGCCTTAAATTCTTTAAATTTGTCAAAGACTTCAGATTTCTTCCTCAAGAAATATATCCATGTATTCCTTGAGAAGTCATCTATGAATGAAACATAGTACACGGACTTTCCTAGTGATGGAACTGACACAGGCCCAAACACATCATTGTGCACAAGTTCTAATATCTTGTTTGCCCTCTTAGCACCAGAAGGAAAACTCACTCGATTCTGCTTCCCATATACACAATGTTCACAGAAATCGAAATCCAGAGAACAATTAGACATACCTTCTACCATACCATTTCTGTTCAGTATCTGAAGGCCCTTCTCTCCAATATGTCCAAGCCTTTGATGCCATAGCATGGTCTTTTCTCCAGAGACAGCTAGGCTTTCCGCTCCACTTTCAGGAACCATAGAACTGTTACACCCATCAATAACAGTGCTACCTTGTAGCTTGTACAGAGTTCCAGTCCGAACTCCCCGCATTAATACCGGTGCTCCCTGAACCATCTTGCAGGCATCTTTCTCGAACACTGTTTTTACACCTGCATCATCCATCTTGCTTACAAAAATCAGATTTTTGGCCAATGCAGGAATATGCAGAACACCAGGAAGTGTTCTAATCCTTCCACCTTGCGGCTTCAGCTTGACCTTTCCACGTCCGACGATTCTGGCCTTCCTATCATCCCCTAGGAAGACATCACCACCATCATATTTCTCATACTCGCAGAACCACTCCCTATGGGGAGTGAAGTGAAAGGATGCACCTGAGTCGATCAACCATGACTCATGATCTACATGTGTATTTGAAGAAGAAGCCAAATACACATCCCCACCTTCATCCGAGGTGGTTTTTGCCTCTGCAGAAGGACCTTCATCAGATCCCTTTCCTTTCTCGGGAGCTTTAGATCTGCATTCCTTTTTATAGTGCTCTTCCTTTCCGCATTTCCAGCACACCTTTACAAACTTTCCAGGAGATTTAGATCTCCCTCTAGATTTAGATCTCCCACTCGAAACCTTATTCTTGTTTCTGTTCTGGGACCTTCCTCGTACAGATAAGGCATCTCCCTTCTGACCCTCCATATTTCTCCGTCTCATTTCCTCCGACAGCAAGGCTGAGACAATGTCATCAAAATTCAAGGTAGTTGTATTGCTACCTATTGCAATAACCAGACTGTCCCATGAATCTGGTAGAGAACACAACAAGCTAATGCACTTATCTTCATCTGAGATTTTAATATCAACAGATGACAGCTGACTTACCACAGTATTGAAGGCGTTCATATCCTCTATCACTGAGTCTCCATCCTTCATCCTCGGGTTATACAACTTTTTCCATAGGAACAATTTATTCACTAGAGACTTAGATTGGTACAAAGTCCCTAGCTTTTCCCAAAAGGTCTTCGTCGTAGCTTCCCCAGATACATTCAACAATACTGAATTTGAGACACACAACCGTATTGTGCTCTTAGCCTTCCGATCCAGTTTCTTCCAGTCTTCATCTGACATTGCCGTTGGTTTAGTACCTAGATCTACCGCGATCCACTGATCTTTATCCACCAGCAAATCCTCCATCTTGAGCTTCCAAAACTCAAAACTCTGGCCATTAAATTTCTCGATCTCTATCTTTCCGTCGCTCGCCA
>CM076581.1:1561330141-1561463707 GCA_034641835.2 Pinus albicaulis
GGTATTGAAGGCGTTCAGATGCTCTGTCACCGAGTCTCCATCCTTCATCCTCAGGTTATACAGCTTTTTCTGCAGGAACAGCTTATTCACCAGAGACTTAGATTGGTACAAAGTCCCAAGTTTTTCCCACAAATTCTTCACCGTAGCTTCCCCGGATACATTCAACAATACTGAATCTGATACACACAACTGTATTGTGCTCTTAGCCTTTCAATCTAGTTTCTTCCAGTCTTCATCTGACATTGTCATTGGTTTAGTACCTGGATCTACCGCGATCCACTGATCTTTATCCACCAACAAATCCTCCATCTTTAGCTTCCACAACTCAAAACTCTGACCATTAAATTTCTCGATCTCTATCTTTCCGCCGCTCGCCATCTTCTTTCACCGCAAGAATCGATCCCGCAGATCTCCCACTAAACAGGGTCTACCTCGACCCAAGAAAAAACACCCGGCGGCAAAGGCGCCCTTGAAGCCAAGCTTGACTTTGATACCAAATGTGAGTTTAACACGAACATAGTCCTCACACAATTCTTATAAAAGAAAATAAACAATAGCAAGAGCATAAAACATAAAACAGATAAACACAGAGATTTTCCCCTGGATCCCAAATCGAGACGACCAGCTTGATTTTTCATTATATTCCTTTTAGTGTTACAACACATATATATACATGTCGAAGCATACATAAGCCCCAATCCATAAACCCTAGATTAGAACATAACCGTAGTTCCCTTGACTGGATCTACAAAAATACCAAGGGCCGAAAACCATCGTGCCCCCAGCTGTAAACACTGGGCGCGGACTCCCAGCCGAAATTAAGGACCAAAAATTTTCGCCGGCGCGCCCGGGACCACAGCGGAGAGAGACTCCCCCCGCCCCTCTTGCCCCCCACGCGTTAGCAGTCGTGGAAAGAATATAACATACCCAACGAGAGGATTTGGGGGGGGGGGGGGGAGGTTTGGGTTTAACTGGTGAAATTATCTACACACGAATCTTATAGCAGAAAATAAACAATAGCGAGAGCATAAAACATAAAACAGATCAACACAGAGATTTTCCCCTGGATCCCAAATCGGGACGACCAGCTTGATTTTTCATTATATTCCTTTTAGTGTTACAACACACATATATATACATGCCAAAGCATACATAAACCCAAATCCATAAACCATGGATTAGAGCATAACCGTAGTTCCTTAGTGGCTCTACAAAAATACAGTAGCCATTATTTTAATACCTTGTGCAAAACCATGCACAAAGTATTGAACATGGAACTGCAGGAAATTCCCTTTGCAGGAAATTCAGACCAAAAATTTTCGGCAGGGACCCTTCTGCCCCCCGGACAGCCCCAACGGAGAGGGCCCCACTCCCCCCACGCGGCCCCCCCGTTGGGTCCGGCGCAGAGAGCTATCCGCCCCGCGCGTGCCTAGTCGTGGAAAAATTATAACACACTTACCCAACATTCCCACTTGTTGTTTTCTTTCCACAGGGGGCCACAGGAGAGCTTAGTCATTGGGCCAATTCTTCAACACCCATTGTTTCTCTACACCAAGAGAACTTCTGAGTGCTCACAGACTTCGTCAATGCATCTGCAACATTCTTCAAAGTGTCCACCTTTACCGGCAACACCCTTTTAGCCTCAACCATATCTCTAACAAAGTGATATTGAACATCAATGTGCTTTGTCTTTGAATGATAAGCAGGGTTCTTAGCCAAGAAAATTGCACTTTGGCTATCACGGTCTATCCTTATAGCTTGTTGTACCAACCCCATACTTGAACACAATCTCTGCAACCAAACTGCTTCCTTGCTTGCATGAGTGGCTGCTATGTATTCTGCCTCTGTAGTTGAAAGAGCCACTACAGACTGTCTTTTACTCATCCAACTGATTGCGCCTCCAAATAGGCTAAACACATACCCACTTGTAGATCTTCTTTGGTCCATATCTCCAGCCCAGTCTGCATCAACAAAACCACGAATGTCCAACATTCTTTCCAATCCTGGTCTTCCCTGGTAGCACAAGCCATAATCACTAGTGCCACGTAAATATATGAAAACCCGCTTCACTACTGTCCAATTCTCCTTCCCTGGGTTTGACATAAACCTGCTCAATACTCCCACTGCATGTGCAATGTTTGGTCTAGTACAGACCATTGCATACATCAGGCTACCCACTACACTTGCATATGGAACACGAGACATATCCTCCTCTTCTTCTTGTGTCTTGGGACACTGTTCAACAGATAGCTTTACACCTACCAGAATAAGAACATTCACCGGTTTACTATCCTACATATTGAACCTCTGCAATATAGTCTCGACATGCTTCCTCTGGTTTAACCAGAGCTTCCTCTTTGCCCGATCTCTCTTAATTTCCATGCCCAAAATATAGTTTGCAGCACCCAGATCCTTCATGTCGAATTTGGAGAACAGTTGGGTCTTCAAATCTTGGATAGTTTCTTTGTCATTTCCAATCAACAACATATCATCCACATACATTTGTGCAAGGATACCATTTCATCAACCATGGCCTCCTTCCAGAGTTTTCCATCCTCTGAATCTACTGCCTCCCTGACAGTTCTGGGTTCATCATCACTTATAGTTAAGGCAAAACCTGAACAGAAAGCAGATGGAATATACCTTTCTGGTTGCCTTCTTTCCCGAAGTGATCTTCTCAAAGCTGGAGTTTGTGGCTCTTCATCTTCTGAGTCTTCTTCTGTTGTAGAGTCTGATTCATCCTCCTTTAACTCAAACTCTATCTTCTCAGGTTCCTTTAGTAGGACTTCATGTTTAAAAACATCTTTCACTTCTCTAAACACCACATATCGGCTGTACACAACCTTCCTTGTTTCTGGGTTCCAAAGCTTGTAACCCTTTAAACCATCCTTATACCCAATAAAGATGCACCTTTCAGATTTATTATCCAACTTGGTCCTTTTCTCCTTTGGAACATGTACATATGCATCACATTCAAATACCCTTAGATGTGAAAGAGAAGGTTTCTTACCAGTCCATACCTCATGTGGGGTCTTATCCTCCAACACTGATGAAGGTGATCTGTTAACCAGATAGCATGCAGTCTCCACTGCCTCTGCCCAGAATTCTTTTCCTAACCCGGTACCACTGAGCATGCTTCTTGCCTTTTCCATCAGTGTTCTGTTCATTCTTTCTGCAACTCCATTTTGCTGCGGTGTGTATGGAGTAGTCTTATGTCATGCTATACCACACTTCTTACAGAACTCTTCAAATTCCTTCTTGCAGAACTCCCCACCATTATCTGTCCTCAACGCCTTTATCTTCTTCTCTGTCTAGTTTTCCACCAGAGCCTTAAATTCTTTAAATTTGTCAAAGACTTCAGATTTTTTCCTCAAGAAATATATCCATGTATTCCTTGAGAAGTCATCTATGAATGAAACATAGTACACAGACTTTCCCAGTGATGGAACTGACACAGGTCCAAACACATCACTGTGCACAAGTTCTAATATCTTGTTCGCCCTCTTAGCACCGGAAGGAAAACTCACCCGATGACATACCTTCTACCATACCATTTCTATGTAGTATCCGAAGCCCCTTCTCTCCAATATGTCCAAGCCTTTGATGCTATAGCATGGTCTTTTCTCCAGAGACAGCTAAGCTTTCCGCTCCATTTTCAGGAACCACATAACTGTTACACCCATCAATAACAGTGCTACCTTGTAGCTTGTACAGAGTTCCAGTCCGAACTCCCCGCATTAATACCAGTGCTCCCCGAACCATCTTGCAGGCATCTTTCTCGAACACTGTTTTTACACCTGCATCATCCATCTTGCTTACGGAAATCAGATTTCTGGCCAATGCAGGAATATGCAGAACACCAGGAAGTGTTCTAATCCTTCCACCTTGCAGCTTCAGCTTGACCTTTCCACGTCCAACGATTCTGGCCTTCCTATCATCCCCTAGGAAGACATCACCATCATATTTTTCATACTCGCAGAACCACTCCCTATGGGGAGTGAAGTGAAAGGATGCACCTGAGTCAATCAACCATGACTCATGATCTACATGTGTATTTGAAGAAGAAGCTAAATACACATCCCCTCCTTCATCTGAGGTGGTTTTTGCCTCTGCAGAAGGAGCATCATTAGATCCCTTTCCTTTCTCAGGAGCTTTAGATCTGCAGTCCTTTTTGTAGTGCCCTTCCTTTCCGCATTTCCAGCACACCTTTACAAACTTTCCAGGAGATTTAGATCTCCCTCTATATTTAGATCTCCCACTCGAAACCTTATTCTTGTTTCTGTTCTGGGACCTTCCTCGTACAGATAAGGCATCTCCATTCTGACCCTCCATATTTCTCCGTCTCATTTCCTCCGACAGCAAGGCTGAGACAATGTCATCAAAATTCAAGGTAGTTGTATTGCTACCTATTGCAATAACCAGACTGTCCCACGAGTCTGGTAGAGAACACAACAAACCGATGCACTTATCTTCATCTAAGATTTTAATATCAACAGATGACAGCTGACTTACCACAGTATTGAAGGCGTTCAGATGCTCTGTCACAGAGTCTAGATCCTTCATCCTCAGGTTATACAACTTTTTCCACAGGAACAACTTATTCACCAGAGACTTAGATTGGTACAAATTCCCAAGATTTTCCCACAAATTCTTCACCGTAGCTTCCCCAGATACATTCAACAATATTGAATCTAAGACACACAACCGTATTGTGCTCTTAGCCTTTCGATCTAGTTTCTTCTAGTCTTCATCTGACATTACCGTTGGTTTAGTACCTGGATATACCGCGATCCACTGATCTTTATGCACCAGCAGATCCTCCATCTTGAGCTTCCACAACTTAAAACTCTGACCATTAAACTTCTCGATCTCTATCTTCTCGCTGCTTGCCATCTTCTTTCACCGCAAGAGTCGATCCCGCAGATCTCCCACTGAACAGGGTCTACCACAGGCCCGAACTAAAAACCCTCAGCAGCAAAGGCGTCCCCTTGAAGCCGAAACAACTCTGATACCAAATGTAGGTTTTAACCCTGAATAGAAATTATCTACACACGAATCTTATAACAGAAAATAAACAATAGCGAGAGCATAAAACTACCAACAGACAACAATAGTAGATTTTCCCCTAGATCCCAAATCGGGACGACCAGCTTGATTTTTCATTATATTCCTTTTAGTGTTACAACACACATATATATACATGCTGAAGCATACATAAACCCCAATCCATAAACCGTAGATTAGAACATAACCGTAGTTCCCTTGACCAGATCTACAAAAATACCAGGGGCCAAAAACCATCGTACCCCAATACCATATGCAAAACCATGCACAAAACCATGGACGCGGACTACCCGCCGGAAATTAAGGACCAAAAATTTTCGCCGGGGCGCTGCCCCGGACCCCGACAAGGGGGGCTATCACCCCCCCGCGCGTGCTTAGTCGTGGAAAGAATATAACACATACCCAACAATAAAAATCAAGGATACATAAGCTACCATATGAAATAATGGGGGAGGATCATAGGCCCACATGTGGAACCAGCGTAATATGTCTCCTGATTACCTTAGAACATGATATAGTAAGTGGTTCCCCCACAACTTGTTTGCTGCCACAATCTTCTCACATGCTTGGAGAAGGTGAATGATGTTTGGTGCCAATGGGGTACACCCTGAAGAATATATCATCTCCCCAAAATATCCTAGGGATTTTCCATGCTCACCACTGCTTATGGCCCCAGGTAGACGATTAATTCCATATTTAAGAGTGCCCCCACTTGGAGAAATGGCCTGCACATGTATGGTAAGGAGATACAAATACATAGTAATTGAATCATAATGCACAAAAATAGAACTCTTACCATGTAATTTGAGTGAGATCGTGAAGTGGCTCATAGATGGGCCTCCTCTAAATCCCACTGAGAAAGGAAGTGGTTGTGATAACTCCACCAAAAAGTCATGTCTCTCCTCCATCTCCAAAAAATTTATGCATCTCCTAACATGCTGATGTATCTCCTCTCTGAAGCCTTCCCAAGTGAATCCCTCCATCATAGTAATATATGCTCTCATGGAATAAGTGTGGCTAAAGAGAAAATCATCATATGAAACATGTAGTAGCTTCTCCTTGAGCTTAGATGCTTTATTTAATAATATCCTACTCTGATAATAGATGACCCCATCTCTCACTGGATATCTCTCATCTGATAAGTGGCCATCAAGTATCCTACATGTAAAGAGATCCATGGAGTATTAAACCAACAGTTGGGATCTCTAATAAGGATCTATACTCAGTGAAAATGTTGATGATCTCCCATGTAAAGCATATGTCATGTGGATTCCCCCTTGTTTGACATCTCCCATGCCAAATTCACATACCAGCATGCTACTATCATGCCTTTGTTGCTCCTCATGTAGCTGCTCATGCTCCAGTAAAGGTTGAAGTTTTTTGAGGTTATCCTTACATGGGAAGCTATCACCCATAAAAAAATTTCAAAGTTTGGCCAAAGTATACATGAGTGGCCACCAACCTATACCATGTGTGGCAGATTTCTCCCCAAGTGGGAGTATATTATGAGCCTCTAAAGTCAAGGAGTAGTCTCTTTGCACCATGATGGTTCCATCCTCCATCTCTACAACATCCTTTATCAGCGCAAGATGTGGGGTGAGAGTGGGTAATACTGATATTGGGAGAATGTCTCCCTCCTCCTTGAGCCTACCCAACACTCTCTACACTATGTCAAGTCCTCCCAAGGTTCCCACTCCTCCTGGATCTATGAATGGTGCAACCTGTTGTGAGAAATTTCTCATCAACTCCTGATTAAGTGGCCTCCCAGGTGGAATTCCTCTAGATAGTAATGTGTCATGGGCCAAATTCATATGCATAATTGATAGGACTGTTAGGTCCTTGCTTCCACTATACAAATCCAGCTCTATTTTCTATGTAGAAGTTGTCTAAGAGGGATATGTGTACATGCCCCTAATCACCTAATGCTTACCACTCCTTTTATCTATCCACTCCATCTGAAAATTATCCCAATATATGGTGACCTTCCCCAAAGTAATCAACCACTTCAAACCCAATATCACATTGGTTTTAGGTATTGCAACCACAAAGAAGTGATCAATCAATGTATATTTCCCCATGGTGACAGATAAAGAAGGAACATGATGCATGCACTGCATAGTTCTAGCTCCTCAGACCAAAACTGAAAATCCCTCAAAATATTCAATGGGTATTTCCCTCCTCTGCACTAAATAGGCATCAATAAAGTTGTGGGTAGCCCCACTGTCAATCAACACTGAAACCCTTTTATCCTAATGTAGCCTCAAACTCTCAAGGTCAAGTACTTGGGAACTCCTCTCAATGATGAAAGAGCCCATCCTATTAGAGCAAATGCTCCATTCCCACCTCCTGGTGGTGGTGGATCATCTCTTTTTATCCCAGCATTGTGACCTCCTTCTGGTTCCTCTTCTTCTTCCTCCTCATCATTAGAAAATACCTCTATATAGTGTGCCTTCCCTGTTACACATCTATGCCTGGGTGCCCATGATTCTTGGCATGTGAAGCAAAGCTTCTTTCTCCTCAAGTCTCTTCGGACATCATCACTAAGAGGTAGTTTATTTTGGCTCTCCTTTGAAGGGTGAGCCTTCTCATATTTTCTCTTTGATGGAAATGTGGGATTTTGCTGACATGTGGCATTTTCTCTTGGCAAGGTGGCATATTTAAGATCTCTATCCCTTTCAATACCATATTGAAGGGTAGTGGGTTTATTTGATTTAACCAACCCATGTAGATGTTCTTCTAACCCATCAATAAACATATAGACCCTCCTAGCTGTAGATAAATCAGGAACCATAAGAGAAAGTTTTAGAAATTCAAAAATATAAGTTTCTGGACTACCTGATTGGTTGAGCTTAGCTAGCCCAATGAAAGGTGCCTCTGGGTCACTTCGATCAACCCTCTCCACCAACCTCCTTGTGAACATGTTGTACTGTACAACAACCCTCCCCATTTTTAAATTTTGAATAAATCCCATTTAAAAATAGGTCCCCTTTTATATATCTTTTTCCCTAAATAGAAATAAAAGATCCATGGATAAAAGGTTGTATATCACATTTTTTCACAAAGTGTACAAACTTTAAAAAAATTTCTGATCCGATGATTTAGAAGACCTTTTAACATATTTGAACATATTATAAAGACTTTATACTTAAAAATATGTTAAGATGAACAGTAATCGCAATCGAAAAGTTGGAAAATTTCTTTTAAAGAGTTGTTTTTTCTTTGAAAAGTTCCGATGCGATTGCACTCAATCGCAATCACATTTTGGATTAGTGTTAAGTATTGCATTTTTCTATCTATGGTCAATGTGATGCGATTTATCGCAATCACGTTTTGGAATAAAGTTAAACATCACATTCCTTTCGTTGTAAATTCCAATGTGATTGCACTCAATCGCAATCGCATTTTCGGAGATAGTATTAAACGGTCCATTTCATTTTAAATCTCCGATGCGATCGGGATTTGGTAGAAAGTGTTGTCGCATTTCTTTTCAAACAAATTGCGATGCGATTGTCACAAATGGAAAATCGACATGAATTATGTTGTATTATTTTGCGCACCATTAAAGACTTGCGATGCGATTGTTACTTCACATTTATATTTATTCATCGCATCGCAAAGAATCAAAAGTGAATTTTAACATTTATTCCAAGGATGCCCCAATCTCCGATTTTATGTTATCATTAATTGAAAATCAGAAAAAAGATCATGGGTTATTTTGTTTTCAATACGTGAATGTGACCCCTTGGAGAGCATTTATTTTGTAAATACGGGGAGATTAGATGGTAATTAAATAAACAGATCTTTGGATATTTGTTCTCATTATTGTGTTTATTTCGGCTAAAGGCATTCATTTGAATTTCAGAACAAAAATTCAAATCCTTTCATTCGCAGAACCAGAGAGAATTTTCCTGACACTGAAATTTCAAAGAGAAGTAGAAAATCTAAAGCTGCTTTTGTTGCAAAAGCCCCTCTATTAACCATGACGCCCAAGGAGAAATCAGTGAGGCTCAAGCTAGTCACAAACACCTCCTGTCAAGGAATGGGGAAGATGACATGGGAGAATGTATACAATTTGATTTAAAAATAGAAACCTAGGGTTATTGTGCCTAAGGCAACTGTTCCCGGTGAAGAAGATTCAGAATCTAACTCTAAAAATCATCTCAGTGCATTGGAAAATTCATTTTTACACTGAGTTGCTGCCCGGGCAAACATTTTTCCCTACTATGATGTTATCAAATGGGTTATTGAAAATGTGACCGTTCAAAATAGGACTTTTTTTTCTGCTTCCAGATTAGTGTTCGGTTCATTCAGGGCAGAAGATATTAAAGCAATGTACCACCTCCCCAACCCTCAAAATATTTACAACAAATACTTCCTTAAGGAATATGCTACAGAACATCCAAACCAGGCAGAGCCAATCAAAGAATGGAGGAATAACCCTAAGAAGTATAAGCAGGAAGCATCAGGTATGTACTCTATGGAGTCTCTCTCGCCTCCATATTGTTATTCTGCAGCGATGATGTGTAGGTTGTTCAGAAACGATAACTCTTCTAGGTTTTCTATTCAAATGGTCTCGTTAATTCATTCTGCTGTTAGTTCTGAAATTATGGATTGGGCTGTCATTTTGTCTGATAAGATAGCCAATCGAATTCTTGATTACTAAAGATACAAGAATTCAGGGAATTCCACCCCTTTCCATTTTTTTGCTTATATCTTAGACGCCCTTTGTTTTAATTCTGAATTTCCCATGCTAGGTTGGAAATGGACTCTAAAATAACCTGTCCCTATTCATGTGTATCACGAATTCTTATGGAAGGAACATTGCAAACATCATGTTTACAGAGTCTACCATGGTTTTCTCATTCCAATTTACCAAACCATTTTTGGCCATTTCCCTCCTAGACTTTCCAATAAAGCCAAGATTGATTTGCCCTCTATCGGAGATTGGTTCGAGAAAGAAAAATTCACTTATATCAGAATTTTTTGGAGTATTATTGAGCCACATATCCTTCCCCTATATGTTCCAGATAAGTTGTTAGCTCAGGAGATTTCGTATCAATTGACAGTAGAAGGAATGTCTAGAATTTTGAAAATAAATAAAAAGCTTATGTGGCCTACCTTCCCTTTTAAGTGTGGTGACTATACTCTTAATAGTTTCAATCATGTTGAGAAATAAGTTAGTAAGATTTCTGATCTTAAGCTTTCAACAATTCCTGGAAGGCAATACGACCCAAGGCAAGTGGCATATGATTTTACTACCTCTGTTTCGATTGCTCGGTTCGAACATGAGCCAGACATTTTTTATTATTTATTTGTTTCCATGGATAATATATCCCAAGTTTTTGATTTAGCCAAGTCCAAGTTTCAGGCCAAGGACATGAAAAAAATTTTGTTGTTTAGGAGTCAAAGGTTACTTAAAGTGCCTCTTGATCAGTTGAGAGCTCCCATACAGGAGAAAGCATCACAATAGAAAGAAGTAGGAAGTACTTCTGCTAAAGAAGTAATAGGATTTGATCATGTTCTAGGGAAAAAGGATGACAACAACAAAGCTGACACTGCCAAGAGAGAAACAACTACTCAAAAATATGCACAGAAGTCTTTAGTTCAAACAAAAAAAGAGAGCATGGGTACTGATGCCCATGTACATATTGAGAAAGGAAGCATAGAAAGTAAAAACACTAAACAGGCACCCAAGAAAGATATAAACAATAATGCAGGAGGACAAGTAGATACTGAACTGATTTTTTCTCCTCATTTTCTGAGCCAATATCAACAATTTTCCCAGCAGATAGGACATCAAAACACTTCTCAATTTGATAATCCCAAAGATTAGGATGTAGAAATCATTCCTGAAAAACCCACAAGAGAAATTATGCTAAATATAGAAGAAATACCTCCTTTAGATATATTCTACAGTCCCAAACATAGGGCTGTAGTGAGAAAACAAAGGAAAAGGAGGAGAAAGGATCAAGATGCACTTTTGGCATCACAGGGGGAATTTCTAAATATTGTTTATAAAAATGTTGAGGTGGATTCATCTGAGGATCTCACCAAATTGTCTCAGTATGCAGGTGCCTATAGTGTTGCCACTATAGATAAAGCAT
This sequence comes from Pinus albicaulis, assembly GCA_034641835.2. Lineage (NCBI taxonomy): Eukaryota > Viridiplantae > Streptophyta > Pinopsida > Pinales > Pinaceae > Pinus > Pinus albicaulis. The sequence continues at coordinate 1,561,341,310 of CM076581.1, forward strand.
CCAAAGTTACACAACTGGTAAAACAAAAGGATGTGCAAATTGTTATTTTTGAAGAACAGGTTGTAGGAAATCAACAAAAGATTATTCAGTTGGAACAGCGAGTGCAGGATGTAGAACTCAGAACTAAACAACTAGAAGAGCATTTTAGCCTTGAAAAGAAGAAGATTGATGAACAAGCCTTGAAAAAACACTCAGAAGATGAATCAAGAGGTAGGAAAGCTAAAAAATATTCTACAAAGTGAGAGAAATTCAAAGATTGAACAAGAAAAAATGTTCCAATCAGCATTGGACAAGTTCAAGGATTATCCTAAGTTAGCTCAATTCATAATTGAAGCTATTGAAATAAACAAACTGCTATCTCAACAGTTAAATGAATTTTGTCTAAAGTTGACATAAATTGAGCCTTTGTGCAAAATAACATTATCTTTGATAGATAAATCAGTCATTCTTAGGAAAGAAATTGATGATGCTGATGATAAAATTTTCGAGTTCCTTTCATGGTAGGATACAGAGCAGGGAAGAAAAGATAATCTTCCTAGAATTGAAGAGAGACACAAGGAAATTTTATTTATGGAATGGGAACAGCAGCTGATGAAATCAGAAAGAGCCATATCAAGGGCTAAAGGTTTAATGAATAATACAACACAATTGATTAATAACAACTTGTACGCTACCAATTTGATCTCAGATTGTACCCCGGGAAAGTTACCTAAAGTAAAAGAAGTTGATTCTAGGTGGAAGGAAGAGATAATCAATAAAAATCAACAGATTAGCAAACTTCAAGGAATTTCATGGGATATTATGTGGACTTATCTGATCAAGCCACACAGCCAATAGATGGCCATCAAATTCCTTTCGAATTCTATTCATTGTATCATTCTTGAATTCTCTAATGCTACATACACTGGGCAGTTACATTCAAAAATGAGTCGGCCAACAGAAGTCCAAGATATGCTCAAAATTTGCCACCTTCGCACATATACCTCAACTGATGATCAATGAGCCAGTCTACTACAAGATTGCATTTTTGTTTTATATTTTTTTTATATTAGATAGATTATAGGAATAGTTTTAGTTATTTTGTTTTGTTAAGTACCTATTTAAAACCCTTTCATGAATTTAGAAAGGGGTCCTTAATTTGTAATATTTTTGACTTGGGGATTACATTTCTGTACTCCATTTACTCCTATATTTTTTTATAAAGGATCACATCTGGTGATTCTGTGCGAAATTATCTTTAAGAATTTCATTTCTGTAGCTTGGAGTTGATTTACATCGGAATTGCTGGATTAGAGTATCAGATTGCATTTGAAAGTCTCAAGCTGAATATGGTATTTATATCTATTCACTGTTAGTTTCTTTTGTTATATGATATTCTCTTTTAAATTGCTATCGTTTATATGTACTTCATTTCACAATATTTCTTTATATATATATCATTTCTGAGTATATTGGAAATATTTATCTTTCATAGTATATGAAAACGATATACAATGATGAATACAATATTGTTAATATAACTCTGTTTAATTTCTTAAACAGAGTTATCTTTATTCGTTGCTTCACATTTCATTTAAGCGGTAATACATTTTTATGGTTATTGTTCAATTGAAACGATTTAAAGTTGTATTCACATATGATACTCGAGTTAGTTTTAGAATTTCTTTATCAGTATTTAAATTATATTAGTTAGTATTTTCATTTCAGTCATTTAGTCCCATTTTCCCTTCATCTAACCATTCCATTACCAACCCATTCAAATTAGTAGGAAACTGGTCCTATAAATCCAGTCGGAGCCACCATCCCAAACGGAAAAGGAGTTGTCTTAAGGTCTCGACCGGGTGGTTATCCCTCGATGTTTGAAGCAGCGATTTTCGAGGCTTCAACATTTTTGGCGCTAGAACACAAAGTAAAAAACTTGGAATTTCCCGAAAATAATTTCCTATACCTAGTAGAGTCAAAGCAAGAAAAACTTCATCAGAAACAGAAAGTGGTACTAGTTCTTCATCGCATATTCAACCATTTGTTTCCCAAGCTCCAAATCAGGAAAGTATAGTAGTCTTATCTACATTTGCTCAATCTTCCTCCTATGTTCAAACTTCATCTGCTCAATCTTCATCTCCTCAAACTACATCTACTCAAACATTAATTGTCTCTTCTGGTACTTCAACAGTTACTATTCATATACTAGTTATCCCTTCTAGTTCATCTACCATCGTTACAAGAATGGCACAACCAACACAAAGACCATGGAGTAGACCAGGAGCTGTGAATATGGCTGCACCTTTGCATGATCTACCTGATCATCCTGAAAAATGGCTCCCAAATTTTAGTCCAGATAGTGGTATATCAGCAGAAGAACATATCAATAACTTCATGCTTGCTATAAATTTGAATCAAGTGGTGCATGAAGATGTTGTAGTCCGATTATTTCCCTATACTTTACAAGGAACATCAGGATCCTGGTACTTTTCCTTACCTGCTGATTCTATCACTGACTGGGATATGTTTGAAGAACAATTTTTAACTAAATATGGAGATGATAGATCAGTTGTTACCCTAATTAACAATCTCTCCAATTTAAGGACTCAATCAAAGGAACCCATTAAAGAATTTAACTCACGATTTAATAAACTCTTGAACAAGATTCCTGCAACATCTAAACCTAGTGAAAAAGTTAGAAGTGAATGGTAAATTAACACTTTACCCTCAAATACAACAATTTTTGTAGATAGAGTTGCAATGCCAACTTTAGCTGAAAATATGAAGGAAGCTATTTCAGTGGAAAAGCGAATGATTTCTCTAGATAAGAAAAACACTATTAATGAAAGAAAATCAAAGAAAGTCACAATTAAAGATGATTCCAAGAAAAAGACGCCAAGAGATCCATATGACATGGAAGGTTTACAAAAAGTTCTTAAAGCCATGTATAATGAGATGGTTGAGATAAAAAAGTAGGTAGCAGAGACTTCTACAAAGAAACCATTTAGAAATTTCAAGAAAAATCAAACTGAATCAAAACCTCCCAATGCAATTTCCAATGCAGAATCAGAAGATGATGAAGAAGAAGAGAATCCTCTAATATCAGACGAAGAAGATGAAAGGGAAGAAGTTGTTGAATTAAATGGAATGTGGGATTTCATTCTCCCTAATTCAGATAGTGACATGGAACAAGAAGCTATGCCTGTAAGTACAAGGAGAAAATCTACATCGGAACCTATTCAAACTATTCTAAAGAAGAAAAATACAATTCCAAGTACTAAAGACAAAACTTTTGCAAAAAAGGCTTCTTCATTATCCACTCAGAATCAGCCATGATCTTCCAATCCTCCCGCATCATCATCCAAAAATCTGGTAGTATCAGATCTGATGGACTATAATATTGTTGAGGACATGAAAAAGACTAGAGTGAATATCTCATTACATGAACTCAGCAAACTCAAACATCAACAAAAGTTTTTATTAAAAGAGTTAAATGCTACACCTATTGCTCCTCTACCAAGTGGTGTAGTAGCTAAAGCAGCTAAAGGGACTGGTAAGCCACTAGACAAAGTAGATGCATCTGACATTATTCTTATTGGAGAAAGATCAGGTTCCCAGACACCTCCATTTCTACTAACCTATGAAATCTACAATAAGAATTTGCATAATTGTTTGATTGATTCAGGAGCATCTTCCAATATAATGCCTTCTTCAGTCTATGCTAAATTGAATATTGAACCACATAAGTGTGTTGTTCATATTATACAATTGGATCGCTCTAAGGTTTAAGTTATTGGAGAAATCAATTTAGTTACCATTAGACTAGCTTCTGACCCTAGGATTGTCGAAAGAATTGATATTGAATATTATTGTTGAAAGCTATAGGTTCATTAGGTTGTTCAAATTCAGTTACAGTGTGCGTCATATGTTTTTATCGTTCGAATTTGATTTGATTGGGTTTTCCCTTGTAGGGAAGCCACATATGTGAATAATCAATAGCGATGTAGCCATTAAGTTTCGCAGACCAGTCCCTGCTTAAGACTAACCATTAAGTTATTGGAGAAATCAATTTAGTTACCATTAGACTAGCTTCTGACCCTAGGATTTTCAAAATAATTGATATTCTAATTGCATATATTCTGGAATTATATGGGTTAGTATTAAGCAGGGACTGGTCTGCGAAACTTAATGGTTACATCGCTACTAATTATTCACATATGTGGCTTCCCTACAAGGGAAAACCCAATCAAATCAAAGTCGAATGATAAAAACATATGACGCACATTGTAACTGAATTTGAACAACCTAATGAACTTGTAGCTTTCAACAATAATATTCTTGGAGGTTATTCTACTGAGTCTTTTCTTGGAAATTTTACTGCACCGCAATCACCATTCTCTATAAATACTTTTGTTTCTCAAATTGAAAATTTTTCGCAATCTGATTCTTCTAGAATTGTAAATATTTCTGATTCTTTTGTAGATAAACCTGTTAATAAAACTTTATTTTGGTCATTAGATTTTGATGGATCAAAATCTAGTGATGGAGCAGAAGCAGGATGCATCCTAATTGATCCAAAAGGAGAGAAAACCATGTTATCATGTAGATTAGAATTTGAGTGCACTAATAATATTGCTGAGTACGAAGCCTTGATTCAAGGGCTTTATAAAGCCATAGGGTTAAATGTAAAATACCTGAAAGTATATGGAGATTCCGAAATTTTCATAAGACAAGTAAGGAATACCATCCGTTGTCTTTCAGGACATCTCAAACATTATCAAACTCTAGTACAAGATCTTACCACTCAATTTATAGCATTTAATATATCTTCTATTCCCAAAAATCAAAACACATCAGCTGACTTGTTAGCTAATGTTGCGTCCAAACTCCTTCCTGCTGAAGATTGTAGTCCTGATATATTTTCAGTAGAATTGATTTTTCGCCCATCTGTCCCAGACAATATTACTAACTGGAGAGTATTCTACCATGATCAAGATATTTTGAATTTCTTAACTTCCAAGAAATCATATAATGAACAAATTATTGATGAAGATGATCATGATCTGCAAATTACTTTAAGAAATAATGAAAATCCAATTCCTAAATCTGTTGTTAAACTTGAGGATATTTATGATATTAAAGACAGATTCAAGAAAACTATTAATGCTAAAATTCAATGTTCAACTTTGAAGTTTGAATTAGTAAGTCTTGGCTCTGATTCTAAACCTCAGAATGTTAATCTAGGTCTCAATTTAACTCCAGAAGAATGATCTGCTTTCATTAAACTTCTGAGTAAATATAAAAATGTCTTTTCTTGGAGTTATGAGGATTTAAAGACTTATGATACTTTTGTAATTCAACACACAATTCCAATGCTATCTGATGTTAAACCTGTGCAACAGAGGTTAAGAAAGATTCATCCAAATCTTGAAGATAAAATCAAAACAGAACTCAATAAACTTCTAAAAGCCAAAATCATTTTTCCTGTAAGGCATTCCAATTGGGTTTCTAATATGGTACCTGTCAGGAAGAAAAATGGCGATATTAGAATCTGTATTGATTTCAGGAATTTAAACAAGGCATGTCAAAAAGACAACTTCCCATTGCCAACTATGGAACAAATTCTCCAAAAGGTAGTTGGTTCTGAACTCATGTCCTTCCTTGATGGATTTTCAGGGTATAATAAAATTCTAGTACATCCAGATGATAGGTTGAAAACCACTTTCAGAACCAAATGGGGAACCTATGATTATCAGAAAATGCCTTTTGGCTTAGTGAATGCAGGAGCTACTTTCCAGAGAGCCATGGAAATAGAATTTAAGGGTTTGATTAATAGATCAGTTGTTATTTATCTTAATGACATAATAGTCTATTAAAAAAGGAGATCCAATCATTTACATGATCTAAAAAAAATATTTGAAAGATGTAGAAGATTTGGTATTTCCTTAAACCCAAAGAAATCCTTCTTTGCTCTCGATCAAGGAAAACTCTTAGGGTTTATTGTGTCAAAAGATGGTATATACATCGATCCTGAAAGAGTTAAAGAAATTTCTGATATTTCTTTGCCTCATAATAAAAAGTCCATGCTATCATTTTTAGGTCAGATTAATTTTGTAAAAAGATTCATTCCAGATTTTTCTCAAATTGTTTTACCTATGCAGAATATGATTAGGAAAAATTCAGTGTTCAAATGGGGATATAAAGAAAAAGAATCCTTTGAAACAATCAAGAAGGAAACTATTGATGCATCTGCATTAAACACTCCCAATTTTTCCAATGATTTTATTCTGTATACTTTGGCAACCAAAAAATCCTATGTTGTTGTTTTAACAAAACTCAATGATCAACAAGTTGAAGCACCGATTTCTTTCTTCAGCTCAAACCTACATGAAGCTAAGTTGAATTATTCTGATGTTGAAAAACAAGCTTTCGATATATTTAAGTCAATCAAACATTTTAGGCCTTTTCTCTTAAAAACACACATAAAGGTTATTGTTCCCTTCTCTGTAGTAAGACAATTACTAATTCAAAGAGAAGTAGGAGAAAAAATGGCTAATTGGGTGACAACTTTGCAAGAATATGATATTGACATTAAACCAGCAAAAATTGTTAGAGGACAAGGTTTTTGAAGATTATTAGCAGGAGCTCATAACATACCAGAAAATCAAGATCCAAAGAACGTTGTTCAAGTGAATCGGATAAGCATTACAGATTCTGAATCTCAGTACGCTGATCTGATATTTTACTTGAAAAATGGATATGCTCCTTCTAATCTCAGCTATAAGAATAAAAATGCTCTAATATTGAAAGCTACTAAATATGAAATCATTGATGATGTGTTATTCATAAAAAATTATCATTCAATCTTACTAAGATGTCTTGAAAATACTGAAGCAAAGAAGGTTTTGCAGGAATTACACGATGGACCAGCAGGCGAGCATTTTGAAGGTGATACCACAGCTCACAAAATTATCCATGTTGGATATTATTGGCCTACCCTTTTTAAAGATACTCATGATTATGTGAGGAAGTGCAAGATTTTCCAAATTGCTAGTGGAAGGCAGAGGAAGCCAGCTTTTCCTCTACAACTAGTAAACATTGAACAACCATTTGAGCAATGGGGGATTGATATTATTGGTGAGATAATACCTCATTCTTCCAAGTAGCATAAGTACATCCTCATATCAACAGATTACTTCACAAAGTGGGTAGAAGCAATTCCTCTAAAGGTAGCCAATTCTGATGCAATTATTGATTTCATCAATCAATTCATCATTACCAGGTTTGGTGTACCTAACGCTCTGGTCTTTGACAATGCATGTTATTTCTCTGGTAATAGTATAATGGATTTTTCAATTAAGAGAGGTTTTAAATTGAAATATTTAGTTAACTATTATCCACAAGGTAATGGTTTAGCAGAATCCACCAACAAAAATCTCATCAAAATCATTAAAAGGACTATTGATCAAAATCAGAAGAATTGGCACAAGTCTTTAATCTTTGCATTATGGGCTGATTGTATTACTCTTAAATATTCTATTGGAACTTCACCTTTCAATTTAGTTTATGGTAAAGAAGTTGTAATACCATCAAATCTAGCTCTTCCATCATTAGCCCTGGTGTAATTCATTGAATAAAATCCTTCCTCATCCATTCAATTAATATTTGATCAAATCCTAAAATTAGAAGAGGATAGAGAGAAAGAAAGAAGTGTTCATGAAAAACATCAACAACTTGTTAAATCTTCTTTTGATTCAAATTCTACCGGCTCAAAAAATTTGTCAAATGGTGATCTTGTTCTGAAATGGGATAAAGCACATGAAGAAAAAGATAAGCATACCAAATTTCAGAAGATGTGGCTTGGACCATTTCATATTTTTGAAAAGATAGGCTCATATACATTCATACTCCAAGATTTAACAGGAAAGAGAGAATCTCTTCCTGTAAATGGGCTTGTCTTAAAGAAATTATTTTCATAAGGAGGTAACTCCTTCTTACTTGTACATATTCCTTTCTGCAAATTTTTATTTATTTTTGTAAATAAAGTTTGTTAAAAGTTTTTTGATTGAATTTTTACTATTAGAAAGTTGTCTTGGAAAGAATGTTATAAGTACTTATTTCATGTAAATGAGAATTTTTGGGGAATTGATTACAAATTTTATAATTTAAAATGAAATGTTAAACTTTGAAAATTTGTTTAAAACATGTGCATGATCTTTTGAAACTTTGAGGAAAATGTAAATCATTATAAGTTTATTAAGCAGAGAAAGGTTATCTTTAAAAATTAAAGACTTTTTCAAGCTTTGGCAAACAAACAAACAAAAAAACTCTGAAAATTGTCATCCATTTATTCTTAACGATACAACTATTTCACCCCATCCATTTCGATTGTGATTTTTTAGAATGTAAGTCTAAAGAAATTATATGACCAAATTTAAGAGATAAGAGGTATCATCACGAGCCTGCTTACCATGATCATAGGAAGTAATGAAACTGACATTACCAATACTGCATACTAAAACAAGGTAATGGCTTATAAATTAAGACAAGGGGTCTCATCACAAGCTAACTTGTTCAGTTTAATTACAACTAGTGAATGGCATTGTTACTAACTGGCTACCAAACTAGAACAATGGCTCTTAAATTAAGAAAAATAAATAAAAAGACAAAAAATATGAGAAAATATGTCTCATGAATTTATTTTTAAAGAGTCATAATAATTGGATGAGACAATGAATGGTTGATGGTTAAAAGGTAACCCTGTCGAGATTATGAACATTTGCTGGCAGTAGATGCAATACCTATGATAATCGAGTATATTAAATAAGCTAAACTTGAGAAATACGCTTACTTTATTATTATCAACCAATCAAAGCTTGAGATAACCCAAACAAATTTTTATCCTTGAAGAATTAGAAAGAAATTGTAAGTGATTTTTATTATTTTTTCACAGTTAGATTTAATTTGAATTATCTTAAGAAAAGTTTTCATTATCTTTAGAAATTTTTACTTACTAGAAATATAGTATTCATTTCATTTTTTAGAGATAACTTTTTCTTCTAGTGAATCGCCAATTATTGTACTGTACAACAACCCTCCCCATTTTTAAATTTTAGAATAATTCTCATTTAAAAATAGGTCCCCTTTTATATATCTTTTTCCCTAAATAGAAATCAAAGATCCATGGATAAAAGGATGCATATCACATTTTTTCACAAAGTGTACAAACTTTAAAAAACTTTCCGATCCGATGAGTTAGAAGACCTTTTAACATATTTGAACATATTAGAAAGACTTTATACTTAACAATATGTTAAGATGAACAGTAATTGCAATCAGAAATTCAAAAAATTTCTTTTAAAGAGTTGTTTTTGCTTTGAAAAGTTCCGATGTGATTGCGATCAATCACAATCTCATTTCAGATTAGTGTTAAGTATTGCATTTTTCTATCTATGGTCGATGCGATGCGATTTATCACAATCGCATTTCGGAAGAAAGCTAAACATTGCATTCCTTTCGTTGTAAATTCCAATGTGATTGCACTCAATCACAATCGCATTTTCGGAGATAGTACTAAATGGTCCATTTCATTTTAAATCTCCAATGCAATCGGGATTTGGTAGAAAGCATTGTCGCATTTATTTTCAAAAAAATTGCGATGCGATTTACGCAATCAGAAAATCGACATGAATTATGTTGTATTATTTTGCACACCATTGAAGACTTGCGATGTGATTGTTACTTCGCATTTATATTTATTCATCGCATCACAAAGAATCAAAAGTGAATTTTAACATTTATTCCAAGGATGTGCCGATCTCCGATTGTACGTTATCATTAGTTGAAAATCAGACAAAATATCATGGGTTATTTTGTTTTCAATGCGTGAATGTGACCCCTTGGAGAGCATTTATTTTGTAAATACGGGGATATTAGATGGTAATTAAATAAACAGATCTTTGGATAACTGTTCTCTTTATTGTGTTTATTTCACCTGAAGGCATTCATTTGTATTGCAGAACAAAAATTCGAATCCTTTCATTTGCAGAACCAGAGAGAATTTTCCTGACACTGAAATGTTAAAGAGAAGCAGAAAATCTAAAGCTGCTTTTGTTGCAAAAGCCCCTGTATTAACCATGCCGCCCAAGGAGAAACCGGCGAGGCTCAAGCTAGTCACAGACACCTCCTGTCAAGGACTGGGGAAGATGACATGGGAGAATGTATACAATTTGATTGAAAAATAGAAACCTATGGTTATTGTGCCTAAGGAAACTATTCTCGGTGAAGAAGATTCAGACTCTGACTCTGAAAATCATCTCAGTGCATTGGAAAATTCATTTTTACATCGAATTGTTGCCCGGGAAAACATTTTTCCCTACTATGATGTTATCAAATGGGTTATTGACAATGTGACCATTCAAAAAAAGACTTTAATTTCTGCTTCTGGATCAATGTTCGGGTCATTCAGGGCAGAAGATATTAAAGCAATGTACCACCTCCCCAGCCCACAAAAGATTTACAACAAATGCTTCCTTAAGGAATATGTTGTAGAACATCCAAACCAGGCAGATCCAATCAAAAAATGGAGGAATAAACCTAAGAAGCATAAGCAGGAGGCATCAAGTATGTACTTTGTGTAGTCTCTATCGCCTCCATATTGTTATGCCGCAACGATGATGTGTAGGTTGTTCGGAAGCGATAACTCTGATAGGTTTTCTATTCAAATGGTCTCATTAATTCCTTCTGTTGTTAGTTCTGAAATTATGGATTGGGCTGTCATTTTGTCTGATAAGATAGCCAATCGAATTCTTGAGTATAGAAGAGACAAGAATTCAGGGAATTCCACCCCTTTCCATTTTTGTGCTTATATCTTAGACGCCCTCTGTTTTAATTCTGAATTCCCCATGCTAGGTTGGAAATGGACTCCAAAAGAACCTATCCCTATTCATGTGTATCACAAATTATTATGGAAGGAACATTCCAAACATCGTGTTTACAGAGTCTGCCATGGTTTTCTCATTCCCATTTACCAAACCATTTTTGGCCATTTCCCTCCTAGACTTTCCAATAAAGCCAAGATTGATTTGTCCTCTATCGGAGATTGGTTCGAGGAAGAAAAATTCACTTATATCAGAATTTTTGGTTGTATTGTTGAGCCACATATCCTTCCCCTATAAGTTTTAGATAAGTTGTTAGCTCAGGAGATTTCTTATCAACTGACAGTAGAAGGAATGTCTAGAATTTTGAAAATAAATAAAACTCTTATGTGGCCTACCTTCCCTTTTAAGTGTGGTGACTATACTCTTAATAGTTTCGCTCATGTTGAGAAATAAGTTAGTAAGATTTCTGATCTTAAGCTTTCAACAATTCCTAGAAGGCAATACGACCCAAGGCAAGTGGCGTATGATTTTACTACCTCTGTTTCGATTGCTCGGTTTGAACATGAACCAAACATTTTTGATGATTTATTTTTTTCCGTAATTTTTTGATTTAGCCAAGTCCAAGTTGTAGGCCGAGGACATGAATTTTTTTTGTTTGTTTAGGAGTCAGAGGTTACTTAAAGTGCCTCTTGATCAGTTGGGAGCTCCCATACAGGAGAAAGCATCACAACATAAAGAAGCAGTAAGTAATTCTGGTAAAGAAGTAACAAGAGCTGATCATGTTTTGGGGAAAAAGGATGACAGCAGCAAAGTTGACATTTCCAAGACAGAAAAAACTGCTCAAAAAGATGCACAAAAGTCTTTAGTTCAAACAAAAAAATAGAGCATGGGTATTGATGCCCATGTACATATTAAGAAAGGAAGCACAGAAAGTAAAAACAATGAACAGGCACCCAAGAAAGATATAAACAATAATGCAGGAGGACAAGTAGATACTGAACTAATTGTTTCTCCTCATTTGATGAGCCAATATCAAAAATTTTCCCAGCAGATAGGACAGTAAAACAATTCTCAAGTTGATAATCCCAAAGATCAGGATGTAGAAATCATTCCTGAAAACCCCACAGGAGAAATTATGCTAAAGATATAAGAAATCCCTCCTTTAGATATATTCTACAGTCCCAAACATAGGGCTATAGTGAGAAAACAAAGGAAAAGGAGGAGAACGGATCAAGATGCACTTTTGGCATCACAGGGGGAATTTCTAAATATTGTTTATAAAAATGGTGAGGTGGATCCATCTGAGGATCTCACCAAATTGTCTCATTATGCAGGTGCCTATAGTGCTGCCACTATAGATAAAGCTTTCGAAGTTACACAGCTGGTAAAACAAAAGGATGTGCAAATTGCTATTTTTGAAGAACGGGTTGTAGGAAATCAACAAAATGTTATTCAGTTGGAACAACGAGTACAGGATGCAGAACTCAGAACTAAACAACTAGAAGAGCAGCTCAGCCTTGAAAAGAAGAATATTGATGAACAAGCCTTGGACAAACAATAGCAGATGAATCAAGAGGTAGAAAAGCTACAAAATATTCTACAAAGTGAGAGAAATTCAAAGATTGAACAAGAAAAAATGTTCCAATCTGCATTGGACAAGTTCAAGGATTATCCTAAGTTAGCTCAATTCATAACTGAAGCTCTTGAAATAAACAAACTGCTATCTCAACAGTTAAATGAATTTTGTCTAAAGTTGACACAAATTGAGCCTTTGTGCAAAATAACATCATCTTTGATAGATAAATCAGTCACTCTTAGGCAGGAAATTGATGATGTTGATGATAAAATTTCCAAGTTCATTTCATGGTAGGATACAGAGCAGGGAAGAAAAGCTAATCTTCCTAGAATTGAAGAGAGACACAAGGAAATTTTATTTATGGAATGGGAACAACAGTTGATGAAATCAGAAAGAGCCATATCAAGGGCTAAAGTTCTAGTGAATAATACAACACAATTTATTAATGACAGCTTGTACGCTACCAATTTGATCTCAGATTGTACCCCGGGCAAGTTACCTAAAGTAAAAGAAGCTGATTCCAGGTGGAAGGAAGAGATAATCAATAAAAATCAACAGATTAGCAAACTTCAAGGAATTTCATGGGATATTATGTGGACTTATCTGATCAAGCCACATAGCCAACAGATGGAAATCAAATTCCTTTCGAATGCTATTCATTGTATAATTCCTGAATTCTCTGATGCTACATACACTGGGTAGTTGCATTAAAAAATGAGTCGGCCAATAGAAGTCCAAGATATGTTCAAAATTTGCCACCTTCACACATCTACCTCAACTGATGATCAATGAGCTAGTCTACTACAAGATCACATTTCTGTTTTAGATTTTTTTGATATTAGATAGATTATAGGAATAGTTTTAGTTATTTTGTTTTATTAAGTACCTATTTAAACCCCTTTCATGCTTTTAGAGATGGGTCCTTAATTTGTAATATTTTTGACTTGGGGATTACATTTCTGTACTCCATTTACTCCTATATTCTTTTATAAAGGATCACATTTGGTGATTCTGTGCATAATTATCTTTAAGAATTGCATTTCTGTACCTTGGAGTTGATTTTACATCGGAATTCCTGGATTAGAGTATCAGATTGCATTTGAAAGTCTCAAGATGAATATGGTATTTCTATCTATTCACTGTTAGTTTCTTTTGTTATATGATATTCTCTTTTAAATTGCTATCGTTTATATGTACTTCATTTCACAATATTTCTTTATATATATATCATTTCCGAGTATATTGGAAATATTTATCTTTCATAGTATATGAAAACGATATACAATGATGAATACAATATTGTTAATATAAGTCTGCTTAATTTCTTAAACAAAATTATCTTTATTTTTTGCTGCACATTTCAATTAAGCTGTAATAGATTTTTATGGTTATTGTTCAATTGAAACGATTTAAAGTTGTATTCACATATGATACCCGTGTTAGTTTTAGAATTTCTTTATCAGTATTTAAATTAGATTAGTTAGTATTTTCATTTTAGTCATTTCATCCCATTTTCCCTTCATCCAACCATTCCATTACCAACCCATTCAAATGAGTAGGAAACTGGTCCTATAAATCCAGTCGGAGCCACCATCCCAAATGGAAAAGGAGTTTTCTTAAGGTCCCGACCGAGTGGTTATCCCCCGATGTTTGAAGCAGCTATTTTCGAGGCTTCAACAGAACCTTGAATATGTAGTCACATTGGCATGACCCAATGTAGAAATACCATGAAACCACCAATCATGTGCTTCACCCTCAAGGTGCAGCGCTGCTATTTTGATGGATTCCATCTCCAGTACTTGGTTCAACTAGAAGTAGACATATAGCTTCTCTACCCATGATTTGGCAGTGCATTTGGATGACCCATCAAAAGTGGTAAGAAAAATCTGCCCATACTTTGGTGAAGATCATGGTTCTGTATGAATCCTCCACCTCTATTGTGATGTCGAGGTCTCCTATTGTCCTTGATCTGACAAAATTCTTGAAACCTAAAATGGTCCTTGAATCTCATACACAAGAAAATAGTCTTCAAGATTTTCTTGTTCTTGAAACCCTCCATTTCCCACTAATAATAACGTAGGTATTCTAGAGCGTAGGGAAACCTATTACTTCACTGGTTGATCATTACAGTAATTTGAAACACCGGAGCCTTCTCCATGTAGAAACCATTTAGGGGATTCTTTGTGTCTATCCATCCTCATCTCCTTGATTTCTCTTGCAATATCTTGCATAGTTTGAAGAAGAAGCTTGAGATACTCCTCCTCCTCATCTCCTCCTGATAAGGGGGATTTTCCCTTGTCTCCTCTATCATTTGTATAATCATATCTCTGTTTCTTCTGAGATAACTCTTCTCTCTATCTGTGAGAGGATCTCCTTCTTCTGATGACATATTGGCTAAAATGCACAGGCTGAGCCAAGATTATGCTCTAATACCATTGTAATATTCCAAAATAAGAAAAGAAGTAATATTGAACACAATAATTGTAAGTAGTAGTGAGGATCAATGCATAAACATATGAGACCAATATCGATCCATTTTATTAATCATATCAGCAAAAAAAAAATACAATATATTGAGGCACAAATCATACAACATGAGCAAACAAGCCTCCAATGAATAAACCCTCTCAAAAGTGAGGTGTTGCTAATATAAAAAATGCTGGAGAGATGCTAAAGCTCAGTCCTAATGAGAATAAATACTACTGAAGTCATACAATGATGTAGAACAACTAATATATTCCTCAAAATGTGTTATACATAAATATCAAGGCTCTATATCACTCTTTCTAGACAACCCAAGAGGATTTCCAGAAATGAATCAAAATACAATAGTGACCTGTAACCCTAGAGATGAAGATTCACTGCAGCAAAATGGCTGGGAATATATGGCTGAAGCTGATGTAGAAATATATGGCTCTCCTCGAATAGACTCTCTAGGTGAAAGGTTGATCTCTCCAATGAAGATGTAACTCCCCAAAACATGCATTGAGATGACCCCTGTCTGCTCAACTTAGTGTTCCTAAATTGATGTCATAAATTGTCAATCAGGGCTAGTAAAATGTTGAAGTGAAGTGCACTATATGTGCCTAGGTATCTGCTTCCTACTTCGTTGTGTTTAGTGTTTTTCTAGCGTTTTTGGTTTTGTGTTTTTATGCTAAGAGGAAAAGAACTAATTTGTTGGCAAAGAGAAGTTATTGGTCACACTAAAACAGAGCAAAATCTATTCTAAACTATGTATGGCACCTAAGAACAGAAAATGCTAATTCACAGATTGCAAAACTTGACAAGAAAAATAACTCATAACATGAACTCAGTCCAATTCATTTTATTAGAAGTATGTTGGAATAACTTGAGAAAAGGATAAGTTTAATGCAATGAGGTTCTTATAAGTAAACAATAACTTACAATATCACAGAGAAAATCTCATCCATGGTTAGAAATTTGTTGGAACACATTTGGAAAATATTATCTACAACATAGTAAGGAACCGTACTCTAAATTAACTTATGACACTAAAATTAATCCATTCTTCAACTCAAAATGTCACTATTAAGCCTCATTCAAGGGTTAGAAATATTTTGGAATAGTTTTAGAAAAAGGTTGTTTGTAAACTTATGAGAAATTGCAGAGTAGTCAAGACCTCAAAATGATATTACTAATTCTTGTCCATATGATAATAATATGTTCGAAGAGACTAATA
Source organism: Pinus albicaulis (assembly GCA_034641835.2). Taxonomy (NCBI): domain Eukaryota; kingdom Viridiplantae; phylum Streptophyta; class Pinopsida; order Pinales; family Pinaceae; genus Pinus; species Pinus albicaulis. The sequence continues at coordinate 1,561,357,448 of CM076581.1, forward strand.
ACAAGAGAATTTTGTAAATAATGAAGGCCTTTAAGTCGAATTTAACAGAACTAGAATACAACTAGCTGATAAAACTTAAAATACATTAAACAGAACCGAACTAATATGAAATTAACCTCTGAAATACTACAGCTAAACTAAAATGCAATTAATATCTGAAATACTACAGCTCTATCTCATTCAGTGTTAGTGATATTTTGGAACAATTCATAAGAACAAGACTGGCTGTAACATTCGATGTAAGTGAGCATAAAACATAAAGTTCAGAAAACTGCCTAAATTAGGAACGAAACAGAGCTAAAGTTACTTATCTAAACAATATGCACAGAGCCTCTCGGGTAGTAGGGGCCCTCTACCACTAGATTAGCACACGAATCTCCTCAATATTGCTTCAGATCATGTATTAAAGTTGTTCTTCTTTCATTAAAGGAGAACGCTTCAAAAACAGAGTATTACGGTCTTGGACAACTTAACAATAAAACATCAACTAACTAACTGTCTCTCGATTTCCCGAGTTATTCTTATAAGAGAAATACATAACTTCCCTAGAGAAGAAATAGGGATAAGTCTCTTTTCCAATTGAAATCAAATTATAACTCTTGTGGAGGCCTCGTACTTTGCTGAAGACATCTATAGAGTCCTTGTCCTAGTAGGAATCTACTTCTTAGTTTTGGTTTCCTCCACGTGCATAACCACTTGTAGATTTTTGCTCAGACTTCGTAGACAGCAAGTAATTATGTAGGTGAGTTCTGGAATTCAAAAATATGTGTTTTTCCTTTAAGTGACACCTGTAACCTGTGTGAACATGAAGATAGCTGCGGAATAGGCAACTAGCTACAGAATGGCTGCATTCTGTAGCTAAGTCTAGTAAAAAATTACTACAACAACAAAACCATAAAAGTATATAAAGTTAGTCATTGTATGCATTCTTAAAGTGACTTTAATCAATCCTATTGATCTTTTAAGCCTATAATTGATAAAGAACAAAGGAAATGAAGTGAAATTTGGTGAAAGGAAAGGACATCTTTGAGGCTCAACATACCCCCACTGCAAAGCTTTTGCATGTCCTCGTGCAATCAATCCATGTATTATGAAACTTCCGCTAGGACATCTAACCTCATTTTTCTTCTTTGCTGGGTGTTCAATGGCATTCTAGGTTTCCTTATGAACAACTTGAATCTCAAATTTATAAGTGCCCTGCTCAACTTTTTGTTTTCTTCTTCAGCTTTTCACTAGCCTTGTACAATTTTTCCATTTGCAGAGAGAGAGTTGTGTTCATGTTACTCTTCAGCTTGACTTGTTGCCTTAAAATTTCATTTTCATACTTTATATGCCTATTGAGTACTTCTAATTCATATTTGTCTCTTCTTAGTACTTCAATTACAGATCCTGGTGGGCTAGGAGTTCTTCCTCTGCTTTCTGAGGCTCTCTTTTCTAATGACTCAACATAATTATAGATTTATTGTTGTGCTGGCTCTATCTCCAGAGTTCCTTCATCAAGATCCTCTTCGTACTGGTACTTAGGAGATCTATCAGTTGGTGTCTCTTCATCTTCAATGTCTATGATGCCTGTTTGCTTAACTCCTTTCTTCTTCAATATGCCTCTAAGCCTATGGCTTCGTCTTAGTTTATATGGTCCCTCACCTCTCTCCTTGGCATACTTTCTTATTATCTTTTCCTTTTTTTAAGTTTTTTCTTAATTTCAGCCAATTTCTCAGAGATAATCTCCTCACTATCCTCTTGTATGGACTTACCAGTTTTAAGTGCAACAGATTTGGAAATTTTCTCTCTCTTGCTTCTTCTTGCAAGTTTTCCTTCAGATGGAGATTCCTTGGGTTCATCAAAGTGATTCCTCAAGAGGAACTCATCCCAATTTGCTCCCACCTTTCTCAAATGATGCTCAATTAGGAGTTTAACTAGGCCATGGTGATACAAGGTGGTTTCTAAAAATTGAACCCTCTTTTGGACATTAGAAGCCATTCTCTTTAGGCTATGAAGTAAGAAAAAGGGTAAATTGATTTCTTCATCTAGGAAATGCATCATAAGCCGAATGTGATAAAATTATAGGGTACCAAACCTTCCCTCTCAAGTTATAAAATTTTGCAAAATGAGCAACATATTTTGCAATTTATTCTTCAGTGCTGAGCTAGGAATGCCCTTCTTAAAAACTAAAATATCCATACCTGGTGTTTTGAGCATCTTCCTCCATGCCTCATTGTGAAATTCCTTGTTTTTGAACCATCGTTCACCTTGCCTTGTTAATTCTGCTTCTTTTGCAATGAAGGATTCTGTAATAGTGAACTTGATATCTCCTATTTCAACTTATGATCCGTTGAATGACCGTGCAAATGTCTTGGTTACTTCCTTATGAAAAAAATTGAACTTTTCCAAAAACTGTAACCACCCAACCTGCTGTAGCTTCTCTCTAATCTGTGGGTAACCCTCTAAGTATTTGGTTCCGACTGGTTCGGACCTTACAATGAGACCCATGGCTTCTTTTCTCAACCTTCAATTTACTGCTTCATTACTTCTCTTCTATTCACGGTAAAAATGGCTGTAGAGAGTTGTTTTCACCCCAAAGATGACTTCTCTGTTTATGCAGCAGGAATTGGCTACGGAAAGATGACATGAAGTGGTTATGGGATGATTGAAATACGGTGAGGGTGATTCACACGAATTAATGAGTTTGAGAGCTGTCATCGAGGAAAATACTGTGGAAAAATCTCGTGAGAATTTCAAAATCATCACTGAATACTTCGGGTTAGTGACATGACCTAATAGGTCACTTCAGTGCTAACCATTAATTTTTAATAAATGATGATTTGGTATGGAGGAATGGAAGGGATTTTGTCCAAGGATTTTATGATAGGCTTAATAGGCTTGATCAACACGAATAATCAAAATAACTTTATGAAACATACATGACTTAACCATACTATAACTTTCATAATCTGTTATCATAATAATTTCACAACTTTACCTTAGCTTTTCCTTTGATTTTTGTGGTTTTAATATGCTTTGTCTTCCTTTGAAAATCATTGATCCTTCAGTCTTCATAATCCCTTTAATTTTGCTTGTTGACATAGGTGTGCAGGATCAATTTGTTGCTGACAAGTGATTACTGGATAGTTGCCTTCAGGATATCTGGCCGCAGAATGTCTGGCTACAGAATGTTTTGCTGTAGAATCTGGCTGCAGAATGTATGGCTACATAATATACCTATAAAAACTTTGAAACATGGAATGAAATGATTTGAACATGGATGATATGTTGTATGACATGAATTAAAATGGATCATGAAATATGGTGGAATGGAGCATGAGTGAAGTGAAATATAATGGAATGGAATGAATCACAAATGTGAAGTGGAATGAAACATAAAAAGTGGTCTGAAACTTATGATTTTGTGATAGCTTCTTGCAGGAAAAGAACAAATTTGAAAAGCTAAAGTGTCAGAAGAATTCTGATTTTCACTTTATCTTTTTTGTATAAACATGCTAATCAGTGATTAGTTTTCATGTTTATACTTTATTTTTATTTATTTATTTATTTATTTTTTCATGCATTTGAATTCAGAAAATTCAATTAATTTGACGAAGAAGAAGGATTCTTCTTCATTAACTTCACATCACTGTCTTCCTAGAATCTCTTGACAAATTCCTCTCTTGAAAGTGTCTTATGATACAGCTTCAATCTATGACCATTTACAAGAAAAGTGACCTTCTCTTCATCTATTGTCCTGATTTTATTGCTCCATTGTAAAAAAAAATTCATAATTTCATATGGCCCAAGCCAATGTGTTTGGAATTTACCTATTAAATGTTTGAACTTTGAATCAAACAAGAGGGCCCAGTCACCTTCTTTGAATTTCTTTTCCTTGATGTACTTATCATGCCATCTAGTCCTTTGTTGTTGGACTATACTTGTTTTCTGTACTGCATCTAATCTGATCTCATCCAATTCATTAATCTGCTCCAATATGTGCTTTTGTGCCTCTGTTAGATCAAGTCATAGCTGAACTGCCATTTTAAAAGTTTGAATTTGAAACTCTATGGGAAACAAAACTTGTTTTCCATAAACAAGTTCATAAGGAGTATGGCCTGTTGTGCTTCTCCATGTATTTCTATAGGCTCACAAGGCTTCAAGAAGCCTGTCTGCCGAATCTCTTCTATGTAAATGAACAGTCTTTGTTAGGATCCCTTCAATGACCTTATTAGTAAATTCCACTTGACTATTTTCTTGTGGATGATAGGGAGTAGATTTTCTGTGTCTGATTTTGTACCTCTCCATCATTTGTTCCACTAGCCTTGATGTGAATTGAGTTCCTTGATCTGTAACAATTTCTCTTGGGACACAAAAATGAGTAAAAATATCCTCAAAAAGAAAATTAACTACAGATAATTCAGTAGCAGAAAGTAATGGCTTGGCCTCTACCCATTTGGTAACATAATCAATGCAAACTAATATATATTTCTTTTGTCTTGATGGAGGACTAATGGGTCCTATAAAATCTAAATCCCATTTCTCAAAAGGTTCAATATGTACTTGAGGCTACAATGGCATCCCACCTGAAGGAGAATGTTTCCCTACCCTTTGGCAACTATCACACCTTTTGACATACTCTTTAGCATATTTAAAAAGGGATGGCCAATAGTACCCTAAATGAAGGACCTTATAAGCTGTCCTTTCATCAGCAAAGTGTCTGCCACAAGGTTCATCATGACATGCCTTGAGAATCTCAAGCATCTCATCTTCTCGAACACATCTTCTAATGATAAAGTCTGGACCTATTTTGTATAACTCATTAGCAACCCATGAATATTTTGCACTGTCATAAATGATTTTTCTTTTGTCTCTTGCATTCATTATTGAAGGAATTTCCCTGAAACTAAATAATTAGCAATGTCACCAAACCAAGGAGTTTGAGTAGAAATTCCAAAAAGATATTCATCAGGGAATTGATCTTCAACTGGAGTATTGTCTTTTATGTTTTGGAGTCTAGATAGGAAATCAGCTACTGTGTTTTGTTTCCCAGGCCTATCTAGAATGGTAATGTTGAATTCCTGTAAAAGCAATAACCATCTTATGACTCTCCCATTAGTATTTGATTTGTTCATTAGATATTTAATTGCAAAGTGACCTGTGTGAAAAAAAGTTTCATAGCCTCTTATATAATGTCTAAATTTATTTATGGCATGAACAACAGCTAAGAACTCTTTTTCAGTTACAGTATAATTTAACTCCGAAGGAGTCAACTTTTTACTTGTATAGTAGATGGCATAAGGAATCAGGTCTTTTTGTCCCAATACTGCTCCTAAAGCTGTATCTGAGGCATCTGTTGAAATATGAAAAGGTAACTTCCAGTTAGTGTTGAGATTGCAACAAGATGATGAGCTTAGTGGAAAGGAGTCGCCTTCACTAAGTGGGCCCGTAGGGTATTTTTGGCGCAAAGTCTATTTTTAGACTATGTCTATTTTTAGACATATGGATCATGTTCTATGAGTTGCAGGATGCTATTTGTGGATAGTTGGTCAAGTCGGGGAAAATATATGGACTTCTATTTTTAGACATACTGGGCGGAATCTATTTTTAGATTGCCAATCTAAAAATAGATATTTCGAATATTATTAGCTCTTAATAATATTTGGACTCTAAACATTATCTTATCCTCTTGGAGCACTTTAGTTTGATGCTTGGATGTGGCACATGTAGCTGACAGAAGGAATTATGCTATTCCTAGGGTTTAGTGGAGCTATTGCATGGTTGACTTCAGTTAGAACTCATGTGACAGAGTTTGGTGGAGTTGTGTTCATTTTAACTTAGTTGAGCTAGTTGTATCTAGTCTAACTGATTGATACAATTAGTGAGAGTGGTGTGAATTAATTAAAAATTAATTCACTAATTATTAACTCATAAATCAACTAAAGAATACATCAGTTAACTGTAGTGCATGGACAGTTTCAGTGGAGACCAGTGAAGAGGTAGGTGAAAGAGCAAGTGTGACTATCAGTTGTAAATATAATGGTGCATGAGATTTGCACACACATTGATGGAGAAGCCAATGAGGATTGCGTAGTACATACCAGTGGGATTTGAACCTGAATCTGGCAATTATCCATATTGGATTGCGCGGTAGAGGTTGGCTAACAGGTGGAGCAGTTTGGAGCATGTGTTTTGTATGATCTGAGCTTGTGTAGTGTGTAACAATTGGAGATTGTACTGAGAGCTTATGATGATTTTGTACAATTATTGTTACATGATCTCTATCATTATAATATATAGATAGTTGGGGTTTTCAACTTTAAGCTTTCCCATAAATACTGTGTTTATATGTGTGATTGTTTATGATTTTAATGTGCGCATGTGATTTTTTATATTTCCGCAAATTGATGATCAATAGTAGAAGAGGTTATGTATTATGCATGAAGCTCAAATAGTGTGTGATAAGGATAATATCGGTCAATAATTTAACATTTATTCAAATTTATACATGGTATCTGAGCAGTATTTATCATTGGAGCAATTGTAAAACATTGAAGCGGTTGAGTTTTGTGCTGGTGGAATTCGAATTTGCAGCAGTGTTTTCTTGGTGTTGAAGTTGAGATGTCTTTCAATGGATTACGATTGGAGTATGCCCTTGAGGGCAGCTCAAATTATATTGCATGGAAGGACAGGATGGAGGTGGTGCTAGATGACAATGAGTTGAAGGAGTTCATAGATGTTGAAATCCCAAAGCCTACTTCTAGCGATGCTGCCGTAATTGAGGCTTGGAAAAAGAAGACAGTAAAGTGTCGAAGGATTCTGATGGAGGGTGTGAAGGATCACATAGTATCCAGCTTGCATGGGAAGGCTTATCCATTCTTGATGTCGAAAGCCTTGATAGATTTATTCCAAAGCAAGAGTGACCATAGGAAGTTGGCGCTCAAGGATAAACTCAGAAACATAAAGATGGAGAAAGGCGACAGTATGCCCAAGTACCTCACGAAGTTCATCCAATGCAGGGATGAGCTGGGAAGTGTGGGGGTGACTGTTGATGATGAGGAATTGGTGAGCTTGGATCTTCTTGGGCTTCCGAAGAGTTGGCACTCCTATCAGGACTCTGTCAATGGTCGAGAGAAATTGCCAGGATGGGAGCGACTTTGGTCGGATCTTGTGCAATAGGAGATAAGGCAGAGTACCAAGGACAGATCTTCATCAAGGAACTCTAATGAAGAGAATTGCACTTTGGCTGCCAAATAAAAGAAGGGGAAGAGCAAGAAATCTTCTCATTCCGGTGCGAAAGGCAAGAAGTAGGACATGTCCAAGGTGAAGTGCTTTCACTGTCACCAACACGGACATTATGCCACAAATTGTCCGCAGAAGAACAAAAATAAGCAGGATGTTGGATCTGCAGCTGGAGAGGCCTTAGCCTCGAATTTTGAGCTGGATTTTTCACTGATCGCATGCTTGGTTTCAATTGTGATGGGTTCAGTGTGGTTTCTGGACAATGGTGCGTCTTTTCACATGACAGGAGATCGAGATTTTTTTATTGATCTGGATGAGAAAGATCTTGGAGTGCACATCGAGATGGGCGATGATGGTAGATATAGTGCGACCAGTATCGGTACCATTTCCTTTAAGAGGGAGTCTGGTAAACCCTTCGTGTTGAAAGAAGTGATGCATGTTCCGGGATTGACGAAGAATCTGATCTCTGTGGCGATGTTAGAAGACAAGGGATATGATGTTGTCTTTAGCGAGGGAAAGGCTTTCCTGCACAATAACGCAACTAGTGAGACCTGGAGGATAGGGGTTCGAGTTAAGAACCTTTATCAATTGCTGGTATATGGTTGCGCAGCAATGGTAGGCAAGGCAAAAGGAGTGGTGAGCTGGGATGATGGCGAGTTGTGGCACCAGAGATTGGGCCACCTTCACCATGGAGCTTTGAAGATAATGCGGAAGATTTCTATTGGGCTTCCTAAAGGCACTCTTGCGCAGTCATATCAGTGCAAGGGGTGTACCTTGGGAAAATTTGTGAAAGCCACCTTTCACGAGAAGGATAGTTGCGCCACGACGATCCTTGAGAGAATTCACACAAACGTGTGTACCTTCAAAATAGGCTCGACAACAAAGAATAGGTATTATGTGACATTTGTTGATGATTTTAGAAGTGCTGGATCTTCATGCAGAAGAAGAGCGAGACATACTCAAAGTTCTGTGAGTTCAAGGCATTGGTTGAGAAAGAATCAGGGAAGCAGGTGAAGGCTCTAAGGAGTGACAATGGTGGTGAATTCATCTTTGGCGAATTCAAGGACTTTTGCAGCGCATAAGGAATTTGAAGAGAGCTCATAGCACCTCATAACCCACAGCAGAACGAGGTTGTTGAGCGGAAGAATAGAATGATCGTGGGTGCTGCACAGGCGATGTTGCATGATCAGGGCCTACCCATTCACTTGTGGGTGGAGGCATGAAATACTGCAATATATGTGCAGAACCATTGTCCTCACTGGATACTTGGCATGGTTACACCCGAGGAGGCGTTTTCTGGTAAGAAGTCTGGTATTTCCCATTTGAGGATTTTTGGTTCACTTGTTTACATTCATGTGACGAAGGATGCCAGGAAGAAGTTGATGCCGACTGCAGAGGTTGGGATATTTTTGGGGTACATTGATATGCCCCACAACTATCATGTGTATTTTACAGACAGTCGCAAGACTGTTGAGCGACGGGATATCAAAATTCATGAGGAGAAAGCCATGAAGTGTTCGCTTGAGAGGGAGCCACACTTGCATGCAGATGAGGAGCTATTAGTTCCTAAGGAGGAGCTTCCAGATGTGGATCAGCCACAAGAGGAAGTTCAGGAGGTGGAAGAAACCACCCATGCAGCGCCAACCATCAGAGGGCGTGTACATACCTGGCGTGGGCCGAGCACACTGCTCAAGATGTAGAGATTGTCAGAGAGCACCCATCACATCGCAGCAGAGATAGTCACCCTTCGACCGGGAGCATCGGATACATGAAGCCTTATGAGAAATTGTATCGTGACAGAGCCATCCTCTTTCGAGAAAGCTATGGAGGACCCCACATGGGTAGATGCCATGGTGGAAGCTTATGATTCGATTGTCAGAAACAGTGCATGGGAGATTGTCCCGAGACCGGAGGGGAAATTAGTGGTGGGTTCGAGATAGATCTACAAAGTGAAGCAGGCAGCTGACGGGAGTGTGGAGAAGTACAAGGCAAGATTTGTTGCCCGAGGCTTTTCATAGATAGAGGGGATCAATTATGAGGAGACCTTTGCACCTGTCGCAAGGTTTTCTTCCATACGGACGATTCTTGCTCTCTCAGTGCAGATGGGGTGGCACATTCATCAGATGGATGAGATCGCGTCTCGTCGTAGCTGAGGAGGAGGGGGTGCATAGAGCATCTCAAGGTTTCAAGATCTTCAAAGATGAGTCACATGTGTGTGCTCAAGAGAGCGCCTATGGTTGAAACAAGCACCTCGTGCTTGGTACACACGGATAGACAATTATTTCACTGGACTTGGATTCTCCAAGAGTGAGGCAGATCCGAACCTATACCAGATTGTGGTGGAGGGTAAGTTGCTAATCATTGTACTTTATTTAGATGATTTGATTTTGATGGGTGATGAAATGTTGATACACTCATGCAAGGCTAATCTTGCAAAGGAGTTTGAGATGAAGGACTTGGGCCTCCATTATTTCCTGGGATTGTAAATTTGGTAGTGCAGTGATGGACTGTTTGTGTCTCAAGGCAAGTATTCCCGGGAGATACTGGAGAAGTTCAACATGCATGGCTGTAAGCCTGTTGATAGTCCTCTTCCTGGTGGTTGGAGGAAGGAGGATGCTACATCGGTGGATGTAGTGGATGCCACTGTTTATCGATAGTTGGTGGGGTCGCGCATCTCGGTCAATACATGACCCGACATATGCTATGTTGTTAACCAGCTTTCACAAGCTATGGTTAAGCCTACCAAGCTCTTTTGGAAGGCAGGCAAGCATGTATTGAGATATCTCAAAGGCACATCGGGATATGGATTATGGTACAGATAGTCGGATGAGGTGAAGTTGTGTGGCTTCACGAATGCAGATTGGGCAGGGAGCCCAACGGACAGAAAGAGCACATCTGGAGGGATTTTCAGTATCGAGTCGACAGTAGTTTCTTGGTACAGCAGGAAGCAGAGATCCGTGGCACTCAGTTTAGCAGAGGCCGAGTATATGGCAACGAGTTTGGCTGCATGCGAGGCTATATGGATGAGGAAGATCCTGGTCGGGTTGTTCGGTTCACACTTAGATCCTACTGTGATATATTGTGATAATCAGAGTTGCATCAAACTCTCGATTAATCCAATATTTCATGATATATCTAAACACATTGACATCCGGTATCATCATATCAAAGATTGTGTGCAGCGGAAGATCATGTTACTTTCATACATTCCCACGGAGGATCGGGATGCTGATATCTTGACGAAGGCGCTCACTAGGAGCAAATTCGAATACCACAGGGGCAGGATAGGGGTGGCAGATAATCATTATCCTGTTGAGAGGGAGTGTTGAGATTGCAACAAGATGATGAGCTTAGTGGAAAGAAGTCACCTTCACTAAGTGGGCCCACAGGGTATTTTTGCGTAAAGTTCATTTTTAGACTATGTCTATTTTTAGACATATGGATCATGTTCTATGAAATACAGGATGCTATTTGTGGATGTTTGGTAGTCGGGAAAATAGATGGACTTCTATTTTTAGATATATATGAATCATCTTTAGATTTCAAATAAAAATAGATATGTCAATATTATTAGCCCTTAATAATATTTGGACTCTAAACATTATCTTATCCTCTTGGAGCACTTCAGTTTGATGCTTGGATGTGGCACATGCAATTGACAGAAGGAATTACGCTATTCCTAAGGGTTTATGGAGCTTGGCTGCATGGTTGATTTCAAGTGAGTAACTCATGTGACAGAGGTTTGGTGGAGTTGAAGAGAGCGCTTAATGGAGTTGTGTTCAAATTAACTTAGTTGAGCTAGTTGTATCTAGTTCAATCGATTGAGTTAATTAGTAGAGTGGTGGAATTAACTATAAAATTAATTATCTAATTATTAACTCATAAATCAACTAAAGAATACATCATTTAATCAGCAGGCGGATGTGCTTCACATGAGATCACCAAAGAAGAGGTAGGTGAAAGAGAAAGTGTGACTATCAGTTGTGAATATACTAGTGCATGAGATTTGCACACACATTGATGGAGATACCAATGAGGATTGTGCAATACATACTAGTGGGATTTGAACCTGGATCTGTGTATTATCCATATTGGATTGTGCAGTAGAGGCAGGCTAACAGGTGGAGCAGATTGGAGCATGTGTTTTGTATGATCTGAGCTTGTGTAGTGTGTAACAATTGGAGATTGTACTGAGAGCTTGTGAAGAGTTTGTACAATGATTGTTACATGATCTCTATCATTATAATATACAGATAGTTGGGGGTTTTCAGCTTTAAGCTTTCCCATAAATACTGTGTTTATATGTGATTGTTTAGTGGTTTTAATATGGATGCGATTGTTTATATTTCCGCAAATTGATGATCAATAGTAGAAGAGGTTATGTATTATGCATGAAGCTCAAATAGTGTGTGATCAGGGTAATCTCGGTGAATAATTTAACAGTTATTCAAATTTCTACAATTAGGTCCCCTTAAAATAGGTGCTTCAGAGATTTTTGTTTTCAGGGTCTCAAAGGCTAACCGGCAATCAGGATTCCACTTGAATTCACAGTCCTTGGTAAGTACTTTGAAAAGTGGAGATGCTATCTTGGTGAATTTTTCTATAAACCTTCGATAATATCTATAAATCCTAGAAAAATTCTAACATCTTTTTGACAACTTGGAACAGATAAGTTAGAGATGAATTCAACTTTTGACTCATCAACTTAATCCCATCCCCTGAAATGTGATGCCCCAAAACAATTCCTTCAGTAAACATCATAAAACATTTCTCATGACTTAGTGAAAGATTTTCTTCTTTACATCTCTTTAAAAAAATTTCCAAGTTTTCTAAGGCTTCTTCAAATGTGTTTCCAAAGGCTGTGGAATCATCCATATATACCTCTACACAATCATGTATTAGATCCGAAAAGATTCCTGGTACTTCCCTTTGAAATGTTACAGGTGCATTACATAGTCCAAATGGAAATACTCGGTAAGCATAGGTACCCCGAGGACAGGTAAATGTGGTTTTGTCTTGATCTTTAAGCGCTACTTGAATTTGGTTATAACCACTAAACCCATCTAAAAATGAGAAGTACCTTTTGCCAGCTAATGTATCTAACACCTGATCTATGAAAGGTAGAGGAAAATGATCTTTAAGAGTAGCTTTGTTTAATTCCCAGTAATCAATACATACCCTCCATTTACCATTTTTCTTTGGCACAATTACCAAAGGAGAAACCCACTGAATATCTGAAATGGGATAGATAAAGTTGACATTTAACAATTTCTGCAATTCTTCTTTAACAATCTCCCTAAGATTTGGATTCATCGGTCTCTGAGGTTGTCTGATTGGTTTACAATTTTCCTCTATGTAGATGTGATGAGTGCAGGTCTTAGAGCTTATCCTTTTCATATCGGTCTCATATGCACAAAAGAATGTCTACTGTATCAGCTAGCTTTTTCTTGTTGGGGTTCTCTAGGTTCTTGTTGTTTAGGGATTTCGCTTGAAATCTGGTGAAGCTGCCAAATCTATCATGGAATAAGGTATCTATCTTGATGATAAACTCAATATTGATTCTTCTTGAAATTGTTCATGTTTGTATTCCGAAGAGGATTCAAAGTTTTCTAAAGTATTCAGAATTTGACTATCTTCACTAATTTCTGAAATTGTGAAGAGAGGTTGTAAGTCTTCTTCATCCTCTATCCATTGAGTATCATCTAAATCTGTAATTGTGCTTGCTGGAGGATACAAAGTGAATTTCTTAGTTGAACTACCATCAGAGATATACATATCACCGGATCTACAACTAGTGAAAGCATCAGCTATAGATAACCAAGGTCTTCCTAATATAATAGGATGCCCTCCTAGATTATTCTTAGGAGTTAGGATCATAAAATCCACAGGATACTCCCAAGAATCTAGGGACACTGGAATGTCTTCTATTACCCCATCAGGTTTAATCATAGATCTGTCTGCTAATTGTAATAATGTGGGTGTAAAAAGAAGATTAGGAAGCTTTAGTTTATCCATGATTTGTCTACTCATGATATTGATTGCTGCTCCTAAATCAATAAGTGTGTTTTGGATCTCAGTTCCATTGATGTGTATTTTAACAACTGGATTTCCTGGGTCTAGATACTTTGGAATGGAAATCTTACCCATCATGATATCTGCTAATTTTCCTACCAGTTGAATTTTCTTTGTCTCTCTTATTATTTTTCCTATTTTCTTCATGCTCAACTCCTTTATTGTATTTTCTAAGGTAATAATGGGATCTTAATACAAACATTTCTCAGCTCATCTAGGAAATCATAATTAGGCAACATAATTTGTTTTTCTACACCCCTATCAATTTTTAATCTTTCTAGAAAGGGAGGTGTAGATGTGGATGTTGATGGCTGCTCTAATATAGGAGTTGAAATTATTCATTCTTTTTGTTTTGATTTTTCAATGTTTGGTTCTTGAAAAGATGTGTCTTCTTCAAGACTTTTATTTACCCGTAGAGAATCTTCCTCATAGTTGTTTTGTTCTTGTATGATTATAGAAGGTTTCTTCTTTTCAAGTATTCTTCCAGACCTAAGTTTAACATCATTAAGGTCTAAAGAAGTGATCAAATAGGTTGGAAAATTTTGGCCTTCTATCATGTATGTGTTCTGAGAATTTTTATTGTTGGGGTTTGGTATGGGTTGGGCAGGCAACTGATTTGTTTTCTGAGGAAATGGTAATGGAAGTGGTGAATTTTGATGTTGTGGATTTTGAGGATTCTGTTGAGAATTTTGTTGAAAATTTTGTTGAGGAGGGAAATGTGGATATGGTGCATAGGATGGTGGATATTGATAGTACTAAGAGTATCTTCCATAGGGATTTTGTGCTCCTTGTGCCCAAGTTTGAGATTGATTTTGGAATTGGGGCCAAGGTTGCTGCCAAGAATTCCAATTTGGTGGGGGTTGATTATACAGCTGATCATGTAATCCTTGTGTTTGAGGTCCTTTCCAAGGCCTCCTAGAGACAAAATTGAGAGATTCTGTGGAATTTGTAGGGGTTTCTTCTTGAAATATAGCTTTAAGACCAGGAAGTGAAGGAAAACTCTTGGTCTCATGTTTTTCTGAACAAATTAAAGAAGTCTCTACTAATTTTTCATTTAAAAGGCACTCTCTCAGAGCATGCTTCTTTCTACATTTGGGAAAAAAGATTGCTAAGGCATCAGATTCAGCTTTTTACTTGTTTTGTAATTTAAGGGTGTCTATTTGTTCACTAAGACTCCCTAAAATATCGGATTTGAATTCATGAAGCATATGTCCTATTTATTCCCTACTCACTTTCCCAAAAGCAGACTTACTTGCCCTTGCAAGAGCAGGGTCTCTTGGTCCTTTTACAGTTTTAGATTTCCATCTTGAAAGGTTGATACATAATTCAGCTATTTCAGGTAATGTGAGCTAAGATATATCCCCTTTTCCCATCATATTAAGGATATCTAGCCATTCATCCCTAATTGTCTTCAACAAGAGAGATTTCAAGGTATCTTGGTCTAAGTTTTCCATTTTTTCTCTTTTGATGTTGTAGTTAAACCTCTCCAACAAATCTTCCAGGTTTTCATCCTCTTTTTGTAGCATTTTAAACACTTCCTCCTTATGGTTGACTGGCATACAGTAATCTAAATACCTCTCTAGAAATGCATGTTTCATGTCTTCCCATGTCCTAATAGAACTGTTGATCAAACTCATAAACCATTTTAATGCTGCTCCTTTCAATGTTGAAGGGAATAGTTTAAGTTTTGGGCATCTTGTAAGTAATCATAGGTTCTACATAGGACTTCAAATTCAAATAGGAAGGTTTTAGGATCTTCACTTTTGAGTCCATAAAAGTTTGGAAGGACAGAGGGTGAAATGTTTTTCATAGTTGCATTGGTTTCTTCATCTACTATAGGAAACCCAAAAGAGCTTCCCATTTCCCTTCTACCTCTTCCTCTGCCTCCTTCTTCACCTCTACCTCCTTCTCCTTCTGTACCTCTACCTCCTCTCCTCTACCTCTACCTCTACCCCCTCCAAATAGTGTATGTTCTCCATTAAAGACTCCTCCTCCTTCTTCTGCCATGGTTGATTCTCTTGTGGAAGTGGAAAAGTTTAGGTCTCTAGCAGGGGTCCTTGAATCTTCTTCTAAGACAAGTTCAGTGGATGAAGTGGAAGGTCTTTCTGATGGAATGTCTGATCTTAAGTCCTCTGGAAGTCTGTGATCAGTGGAGTATGGGATGTGGGTTTGAGTTGGAGGTGTGCTGCCTCTTGGTCTTGGTGGAACAAGTGGTGTTCTAGGAATCAAGCTTCTGCTTCTTATGAATCTACCCCTTGAGTCTCTTTCTCTACGCATATCATTGTTTTTGGGAGGTAAGAAACAAGGCTACCTAGTTACACTTCCCCGGAAACAGCACCAAAATGTTTGCTCAACTTAGTGTTCCTAAATTGATGTCATAAATTGTCAACCAGGGCTAGTAAACTATTGAAGTGAAGTGCACTATATGTGCCTAGGTATCTACTTCCTACTTCATTGTGTTTAGTGTTTTTCTAGTGTTTTTGGTTTTGTGTTTTTATGCTAAGAGGAAAAGAACTAAGTTGTTGGCAAAGAGAAGTTATTGGTCACACTAAAACAGAGCAAAATCTATTCTAAACTATGTATGGCACCTAAGAATAGAAAATGCTAATTCACAGATTGCAAAACTTGACAAGAAAAATAACTCATAACATGAAATTAGTCCAATTCATTTCATTAGAAGTATGTTGGAACAACTTGAGAAAAGGATAAGTTTAATGCAATGAGGTTCTTCTAAGTAAAAAACAACTTACAATATCATAGAGAAAATCTCATCCATGGTTAGAAATTTGTTGGAACACATTTGGAAAAGATTATCTGCAACATAATAAGGAACCCTACTCTAAATTAACTTATGACACTAAAATTAATCCATTCTGCAACTCAAAATGTCACTATTAAGCCTCATTCAAGGGTTAGAAATCTTTTGAAATAGTTTTGGAAAAGGGAAGTTTGTAAAATTATGAGAAATTGCAGAACAGTCAAGACTTCAAAATGACATTACCAATTCTTGTTCCTATGATAATGATGTATTACCAGAGATTAATAACAAGAGAAGTTTGTAAATAATGAAGGCCTTAAGTCTAATTTAACAGAACTAGAATACAACTAGCTAATAAAACTTAAAATACATTAAACAGAACCGAACTAATATGAAATTAACCTCCGAAATACTACAGCTGAACTAAAATGAAATTAATTTATGAAATACTACACCTCTATCTCATTCAGTGTTAGTGGTACTTTGGAACAATTCATAAGAACAAGACTGGCTATAACATTCAATGTAAGTGAGCATAAAACATAAAGTTTAGAAAACTACCTAAATTAGGAATGAAACAGAGCTAAAGTTACTTATCTTAACAATATGCACAGATCCTCTCGGGCAGTAGGGGCCCTTTACCGCTAGATTAGCACATGAATCTCCTCAAGATTGCTTCAGATCATGTATTAAAGTTGTTCTTCTTTCATTAAAGGAAAATGCTTCAAAAACAAAGTATTACGGTCTTGGACAACTTAACAATAAAACATCAACTAACTAACTGTCTCTCGGTTTCCCGAGTTATTCTTATAAGAGAAATACATCACTTCCCTGGAGAAGAAATAGAGATAAGTGTATTTTTCAATTAAAATCAAATTATAACTCTTTTAGAGGCCTCGTACTTTGCTGAAGACATCTGTAGAGTCCTTGTCCTGGTAGGAATCTACTTCTTAGTTTGGGTTTCCTCCACGTGCATAGCCACTTGCAGATTTTTTCTCAGACTTCGTAGAGGGCAAGGAATGATTTAGGTGAGTTTTGGAATTCAACCATATGCTTTTTTCCTTTAAGTGACACCTGTAACATGTTTGAACATGAAGATAGCTGTGGAATAGGCGACTAGCTATAGAATGGCTGCATTCTGTAGCTAAGTCTAGTCAAAACTTACTACAACAACAAAACCACGAAAGTATAGTAAGTCAGTCATTGTATGCATTATTAAAGTGAATTTAATCAATCCTATTGATATTTTAAGCCTATAAGTGATAAAGGACAAAGGAAATGAAGTGAAATTTTGTGAAAGAAAAGGACTTCTTTGGGGCTCAACAACCCCTGCAACTGATCTATGAAATAACGTAGTCATGGACTGAAACTATGTTGTAGGGGTTGGTGGTAGCTTGGCCTAGTGCCAAATAATGAAATAATTCCCAAGGACCCCCCTTTCTAGTCTCCCAATGGAAATTCTACCTCTCCACTGAAACACAAGCTCAAAAAATGGCCCTGCAAACCCTCCACAACTTCTGCCCTACAACACAACACAAATCTGGAAGAAAATACGATGTATAATAAGACTTAAACTTTGGCATGATGCTGGAATGTGGAAATGCATCTCAATCACCTCTCCTGATTGGGCACTCGAAGTCCCCCGAGGATGAGGGTGGGATTCCCGCTCGGGAACACCCTTGTGCTAAACAACACTATAGTCTCCGCTAAAAAACTAAAGAGAGAAGCAAGTCATACATACCATAAAAATAATAATAATAAATCAGGGATTCTATGGCTTCCATCCCCTTCCTTATATGCTTTGTGAGCCTGATCACGTTGGGCTCCAATAATTAAAGCCACTACTTCCATGCATGGAATCTCCCTCCAAAATTTCGTTGTCCCTCAATGAATGTCCACTCCCTCCATACCAACGCTATTGATTTGGTCAAATTTGACCCAGTCCACATGCTCCATCCCCTATTCATACATAAGGGAGCTTAATCCAGATACTTAGATGACCCCCATTCACATTAGGAGTGACTTTATTCCTACTAAGGAGATTTATGGGTCTCCCTACCCTCTTATTCTTCTAACTAATAAGAAAAAACAAAATTTAATATTCCAACTAGCT
The DNA here is from genome assembly GCA_034641835.2 of Pinus albicaulis. NCBI lineage: Eukaryota > Viridiplantae > Streptophyta > Pinopsida > Pinales > Pinaceae > Pinus > Pinus albicaulis. Next base: position 1,561,375,615 of record CM076581.1, read on the forward strand.
GAAAGATAATTGGGAATATTACATGTTTGTTGCACTAGTGAAAGGTCAAGTGAATTAGATCAGATTTAATTCACATGCAGTGATCTATCATGTAATTGATGATTTACTATTAATAGCTACATGCATGTCAGTTCCAGTGGATACCCAGTTGAGATAAAGGTTAAAGGGATGTTAAATATCAGTTGTATTATTAGTAGGTTACACGCATGTAGTAAAACACCCATAATATTTCCCATGAGAATTACCTAGTTTTGGAAGGATGAAATTCCTAAAGAATAGGGATTTCATTCCACATGAATTATGCAAGAAAGGAGGGCTGAGCAGAGGCTAAAAATTGGCTAAGTGATGGTCGATTTTGTCTGGATTAGTGTGAGATGGTTGTGAGAGTGCAATAGAATCTTGTGAGAAGAGTGAACTATAATTGTTTCATGATTCCTTGGTGAATATACAATAGAATATAGAGGGGTTTTGAGCAGCAATATTTCCCCAGGAAAATATATGTGTTGTGGTTTGATTTCCATCTTTATTTACTTGTTGTGATTGGTGATCATGTTTATTTTCCGCAATTAATTTGTAGAAGGATTCAGTATATTTCTTTAGCATATCTCATGATCGTGAATCCATTGATATACATATTTTTTGTATAATTTCTACATGGTATCAAAGTGCAAGAAATCACTATAGTGGAGAATAAATTGAGTTTGTGCTTAATAGCATTCGAATTTGCAGAAACATTCGTTGGTGCAACATGCAGATTAAGATGGCTTTCAATTGCTTGAGATTGGAATATGCACTCGAGGGAAGTTCCAATTATATTGCATGGAAAGACAGGATGGAGGTAGTTCTGGAGGACATTGGGTTGAAAGAATTCATTGATAATGACATTCCCAAACCCGCAACAACAGATGTCACCCTTCTTGATGCTTGGAAAAAGAAGGTTGAAAGGCGAGGAGGATCTTATTAAAGGGAGTACGAGACCAGATTGTCTCAAGTCTCCATGGAAAAGCGACTCCATATGTAATGTGGAAAGCTTTTACATATCTGTTTCAGAGTAGCAGTGACCACAGAAAATTGGCACTGAAAGAAAAGCTTGGGAAAATAAAAATGGAGAAATGAAACACTATTCCAAAATATTTAACCAAGTTTTTCCAATGTCGAGATGAGCTTGGGAGTGTCGTAATTACTGTAGCGGATGATGACTTGGTTAGCGTAGCTCTTCTAGGCCTTCCCAAGAGTTTGCATAGTTATTAGGACTTTTTAATGGGAGGGAGAAGCTACCAGATTGGGAGCTATTGGCATTTATGCGCTGATAATTAAAGTTCCTATCAAAAGGCCCAACCCATGAACACAACTAGCGCACCGGATATCGATACAAGTGCCTCTGCAGTTGACCGAGTTGACTACGAGGAAAAAAGAGATTAATGGCAGAGATTGAGTGTGGGGGCACCAGCCAAAAATTTTCATCCGTACCTCGAGAGCCCCTGCAGTGACGCAAGACACTGAGTTGGTCGTCCCTATCAGGTTCATCTAGCCATATCCCTCTTATGGATACTAAGAGGGATATTCAATATACCATGTGTTCTATTGTTGGCATTTCTGGTATCCTAGTATATTGAATTGATTTTCCTTGATGGAAACTCTTTGACAAAGGATGCAGACTATATAAAGAACTCAAAAAACCAGTAGTAGTTCTATACAAGCAGAATATACGACTGAATGTGAATTGAATGAAGCTCTGTATTTAATGGGAAATTTGATGTAAATAAGGACGAGTTAAATCATGTGTGAAGCTTTTCTTGAATAAGTTTGGTGTATGTATGCATCTTGATGGAGGATAAGGGAAATCCTCTGTATGATTGAGTTCTGGTGATACTTTGTTAGGTGGAGAATACCCTGAGTATTTGGGTATTGATTGGTTCAATTCTCGTATGGAATGCCCTGAAACTCTGTGTGAAGTCCTGTTAGGAGAGTGAGCCACGGACGTGCTTTGTGTGTGTAGGGCACATAAGCTCTATCAGTCAAAGTAATAGTGCGTTCCGCATGTGTTAGACAATACAAAGAAAGGTGTCCCTATTGAATGCAAAAGAACCGAGTCTGATAGTCCATAAGGATTTCATCGGAGCTGTATAACAGTATTATGGTTATATGAATTGATAACGCGGAGGAAGAACAATTAAAACAAAGTTATGCTTTCGTAGAGAAACATAGCAATGACGGAATAAAGATAGACACAACCTTGAGCGAAGGAGATAAACCACGAGCGGAATAAATAGTGAAGGGGGTTTTCGGTTTTCATCGCACCGCTCTCGACGGGAAAGTCGTATTCAAGAGGTTGGGAGTGATTCCATAGAACAAGCGACACGCATCCCTGAGCGTATTTACAAAACCATCATCACTACGCACCATTGCACATTCACGTTCAACCAAGGATTCTGCGCGATATTGTTGAGCACCGTTGATATGGAGGGAAGCCATCGAACGGTGGTCATATGAGGAAGATGTGCGAAGGTTAACCAAAGTATGGCAGCCATCGCGCATTATTGTTCATGCGTCTTTGCCGAGCGATATCCGTCCGATCAAATGAGGCGGCGCAAAGCAATAACAACCGTCGAATGGAGACGACCGTTAACGTTGGGTCCCATACACATGTATTGAGGTTTGCGGGTTTAACCCAAAGTATTATGTCATGTATTAAGGGTGTGGGACCCGATTTCCTTTCACATTATTGGTTCAATATATGTTGTTGTGTTATGTCGATATCTTCACCCCCAAGTTGAAGATTAAATATTATTGAAGGGCCCGAAAGGTTATATGGATATATATTACTGATGGGTTTTTATATAAGTCAGCGGAACGTTCATGTTTTTAACAACTAAAGGGGGAATTGGATTAATATCTCAATCTCAGATTGAGATATTAAAAATCTTTAGATTAATTAATTTCCAGATCAAGAAAATAAAACAATGAAAAGTTGTTTGGGGCTTGGGTAGACCCCGCTCAATTACCTATTTTGATCTTGTCCAGGAATACCATTAGCAGTTGAGTGGTTTTGACTCATGGTATTGATAAAGGTTAAACTATATAAGGATAAGAGGATCATAATACAGGGTGTGAAGGTGGAAGGGTTGTTAATAAACAAATCTCTTTAAGAGATATCTGCATATATGATGCACCTATGGATATGATCTAGAAAGGATGAATCTCTACGATGATCGGCAAAAGAAATGATGAAGACCTGATGGAATTATGATGAAGAAATTGAAGAAATCTGGTGGATCTGAGGATTGAAGCCTTCTGTATGAAAGTGGAAGTATCCTGCCAGTAGAAGCTGGTGTTAAAATCAGGGGGTTGGAGCTCCGTTCCAGTAGTGGATGGAGAACAAGAGAAGGTTGTAGCCTTTTTGCAGATGGGTGCCTGTGTGCTGCTATGAGTCTGCACCAGTACAAAATTGTAAGAAGTTTTCTTTATAATAAATATTGAAGACAGAGACGACAGCAGCGGTGGTTTTCTCCCGAATTGGGTTTCCACCTTAAATACTGGTGTTCATGTGTGTTGCTTATGTGTGATGGTTTATTCTGTTATTACTACATATGCTTACTGCTTACTAAACATCTGATGAATGAATGATGCAATGATATAAGTAAAGAATTAAACGTATAATAAGATCTCTGGACATATGCAAGTTTTCTTAAGGATATCCACATTTATATGCGAGTTTGGTTCAGTAAAGTAACGTATGGGTTTAAGAGAAAAAAAAAAGTGAAAAGTTTTCAGTCAGCTCTAAATACTGATTCACCCCCCCTCTCAATATTTTTCCCAACAATTGGTATTAGAGTAGGTCCTTCTGAAAAAGCTTAGCTGCTAGAAGGAAGATCAATCAAGATGAGAAAACAAGATGGAAAAACATCTATCAGGCCTCCGCTCTTCAACGGAAACAATTTAATCTTCTGGAAAACAAGGATGAGATCCTATCTTCAGTCTCTGGGAGCAGATGTATGGGCTATTGTTGAAGGAGGATATCAATATCCAGTCGCAGTACCAACAGATCCAATGGAAAGAAAGAATTACGAAACAAATTCAAAAGAAGTCAATGCTTTATTGGGAAGTCTAACTGAATCAGAATTTGTCAAAGTCATGCAGTTGAATACAACAAAGGCCATATGGGACAAAATCATTCTAAGTTATGAAGGTGATGCAAAGGTAAAAAGTGTTAAACTCCAAACTCTCAGAATTCAATATGAGAATCTAAAAATGCATAATGAGGAGAGAATTGCCAATTTATTTTTACGTCTTGATGATATTGTAAATCCTATGAGAAATCTGGGAGAAACAATAACCGAATCTACTTTGGTTGAGAAAGTTTTAAGATCACTAATGACAAAATTTGAGTCAAAAGTTGCTGCTCTTGAAGAAAACAGGATCTTCAAAATCTTACTGTGGTGCAACTTCATGGCATACTAACTGCATATGAAATGAGAAGAGGAGGACCATCTGAAGTCAAAGAAGTCATCTTTAGAGCTTTTACAAAAGGGAAAGAAGTACAAGAAATAGAAGGATTAGGGTATATCTCAGAAGAAGATGAGGTAAATTTTGTAAAGAAACTCCAACTTGGTACAAGACGGTTTAGAGGTAAGCTTCCTTTCAAATGTTTTTCTCGTGGAAGAGTTGGTCATTATGCTGCTAAGTGTCCTCACAAAGAAACACATGAAAAAGGAAAGGAAATGGCAAGAAGGAATAAAAACCAGTTTAGCACTAGAAAAAGTTACTATACTCATGAAGATAGTGATGGGTTATCTGATAGTGAGGAAGAATGTGAACAAGATCTTAGACTTCTCATGGCATTTGAAAAGGAATCTAGAGAAGAAAAAGATACTTTTATGGATGCTTTAGAGGAAAATGATTTTCTTGATGAATTAAATCAACTCAAAATATGCTTAGAAGAAAGTAAAATATCCATAGAAACTCTAAAAAATCAGCTCGAAGAAAAGGAGAAACACAATGAGAAATTAGAATGTGAAATAGTAAGTCTAAGAAAAGAAATTGAGAAAGTGAAGACTTTGAATCTTAGATTTGCTAAAGGATCTAAAACCTTAGATGAGATTATCAAGGTACAACGTTCTGCTTTTATAAAGACAGGTCTTGGATATATCGGAGAATCTTCTCAGACTTCAGCACCAAACTATCTAAAAGTAGCTACAACCAGTATACAACATTCTGCCACTCAGCAAGGGAATAAAGAATATTCATAGGTAAAGCATGACCAGCTCAATTCAAAGAACACTAACAAGAATACCTTTCAAAGAAACACCAACCAACAGGTAAATTCAAGTAGAAGATTTCATAATCGCAGAAATTTCTTCTTCAATGGACAATGTTTCTCATGTCACAATTTTGGTCATAAATTTGTTCAATGTGTTGCATACAAAACCATTATGACAAGAGAAGCAAGAAAGAAAAGGAGGGATATTGGAACAAATAAGAATACTTATAACAAATTTTCTCCTCTTCAAAATGAAGTTTAATGTGCTTATTGCAATAACTTTGGCAATGAAGAATCTGAATGCAAGAACAAAATCCAGCCAAAAGAGAAATTTCCTTCAAGCTCCAAAGTGTGGAAAAAGAAGGAATTACAGGTTGAAAATTGTGGCATAGCTCTATTTGTAGAAGGTGAAGAAAATCAATGTTACATTGACAGTGGATGCTCTAAACACATGACAGGTGACAAAAACAAACTTCTTGCATATAGTGCTCTAGAAAAAGAGAAGAATGTTACATTTGGAAATGATACTCCTCCTGTTATTAAGGGAAAAAGGGTCTGTTTTTCTAAAAGAAAAGGTGAAAGCTAATAATGTCATGTATGTAGATGGATTAAAGCATAACCTGTTAAGTGTAAGTCAAATGTGTGATCAAGGAACTGAAGTTGTCTTTAGTTCAAAAGAATGTGTGGTACGTGATCTTGATACAGGTAAAACAATTATAAAAGGAAATAGAACTCCAAGCAATCTGTATGTATTGAAGAACTGCAAAGAACAATGTTACTTGAGTAAATCTTCAGAAGACTGGCTATGGCATAGAAGGTTGGGGCATCTGAGCTTCTCTCAAATCAGCAAATCAAGCAGACTTAAAGCTGTTCGTGATCTTCCCAATATTACTCTACCTGAAAGTATGATATGAAAATATTGCCAATTCGGTAAGAAGAACAGAGTGAAATTTAATGCCAAGGAAGGATCATCAAGTAAGCCTCTTAAACTCATTCATACCGACATATGTGGACCTGTGAAGAAAAATTCACCACGTGGTGCACAATACTATATCTTATTTATTGATGATTTCTCTATAATGTGTTGGATTGGGTTGCTTAAACACAAAGATGAAGAATTTGAGAAATTTTAGATCTTCAAAGCACTAGTTGAAAATGAATTAGATCTAAAAATCAAGTGTCTTAGATCTGATCGAGGGGGAGAATATACATTAGATGAATTCCTTGAATTTTGTGAACAGCATGGTATAAAAAGACAGTTTTCGGTAACAGGTACTCCACAACAAAATGGAGTAGCAGAAAGAATGAATAGAACAGTTCAACAAATGGCTAGAGCTATGCTTGATGATTCCGGAACACCTGACACATTTTGGGGAGAATCAGCATATACAGCGGTAAATATTCTTAACAAGGCACATGTTCGTGTAAATAGTGATAAAACTCCATATGAACTATGGTATGGTAATCCTCCCACTATGAAGCATTTTAGAGTTTTTGGAATCAAATGCTTTATCAAAAATAATGATGAAAAAATTGGCAAGTTTGAACAGAGAGCAGATGAAGGAATACTTCTTGGTTACTCCTCTAGAAGTAGAGCATATAAATGTTACAATAAAATACTTCGGAAGATTGTTGAATGTATTGATTTTGTTATTGATGAGTCTCCTGTAGCTCCAAAAGAAGAAAAACAAACAACAGAAGACGATGATGACATATATCCTTCTACATCAAATGGGAATGATGTAGACAATGAACCCAATGAAGAACCCAAAGATGATTTATCTAAAAAGGCTCCATCCAGATATGTTCAAAAGAATCATCTAGAATCTCAAATTTTGGGAGAAAAGGGATCAGGTGTACAAACAATAAGGACTCTTGTAGGATCTTTTAGCTATCTGGCATTTCTATCCACTATTGAACCACACAATGTCAATCAAGCTAGCAAAGATTAATGTTGGATTCAAGCCATGAATGAAGAGCTTGATCAAATTGAAAAGAATCACACTTGGGAATTAGTACGAAAACCTCATGACAAAAATGTCATTGGAACTAAATGTATATTCAAAAACAAGTTAAATGAGAATGGGGATGTTATAAGAAATAAAGCTAGACTTGTTTGAAAGGGGTATGCTCAACAAGAAGATATAGACTTTGAAGAAACTTTTGCTCCTGTAGCTAGACTTGAAGCCATAAGAATGTTTCTTGCTTTTTCAAGTTTCCAAAAAATCAAAGTTTATCAAATGGATGTTAAATCTGCTTTTCTCAATGGAGATCTAGAAGAAGAAGTTTATATAGAACAACCAGAAGGATTCATTTTGGGAAATGATGAAAATCTTGTTTGTAGACTTAAAAAGGCTCTATATGGTCTCAAACAAGCTCCAAGGGGATGGTATTATCGTCTTAACAAATATCTTCATCAACAAGGATTTTCAAAGGGGTCTGCTGATAGCAACTTATACACAAAAAATAAAAATGATAAACTATTGATTGTGGTTGTATATGTTGATGATATCATTTTTGGAAGTAATGGAGAGTCTATGAGTCAGAAATTTTCTTCTGATATGCAGCAAGAATATGAAATGTCTTTACTTGGGGAACTAACATTCTTTCTTGGCTTGCAAGTGCAACAAGAAACAGATGGCATATTCTTATCACAAACAAAATATCTTAAGCAAATTCTGAAGAAGTATGGCATGGAAGAGTGCAAACCTGTAAGTACACCAATGGTAACCAGATGTATTCTCAGTTCTCATGATGATTCTCCCACAGTGAATCAATCAGAATATAGATCTATGATAGGAAGTCTACTTTATCTCACTGGGACTAGACCAGACATTATGCATGCAGTTGGAATTGTTGGGCGATTCCAAGCTAATCCAAAAGAGTCTCACCTTCAGGCTGTCAAAAGAATATTCAAATATCTATAAGGAACTCAAGACTTTGGACTATGGTATCCAAAGAATGTTGATCTCACTCTTCATGCTTACACTGATGCAGATTGGGCTGGAAATGTTGATGATCAGAAAAGCACTAGTGGTGGTACATTCTACATGGGGCCCCGGTTAGTAGCTTGGTTCAGCAAGAAGCAAATCTCTATTGCCTTATCTACAGTAGAAGCAGAATATGTGGCTGCCGCATCATGTTGAACTCAACTTCTCTGGATGATGCAAACCTTACAAGACTTTCAAATCAAATGTTCACCTCCTATATCCATTATGTGTGATAACACAAGTGCCATCAGTATCTCAAAGAATCCTATTATGAATTCCAAGACCAAGCACATTCCCATCAAGTATCACTTTTTACGTGAACAAGTTCTTGAACAAAAGGTGAAGTTGGAGTATGTTCCCTCCAAAGAACAAGTTGCTGAAATATTTACCAAACCTTTACCTAGGGAAGCATTTGAATATCTTATACAGAAGCTGGGAGTAGTCTCTGCCATGCAAAAGATCAGATCTACTTAAATACATAAGATTAAATTGGATACGTGGATTTCCTGAAGGACAGAAAACCACGTATGGGTAGTTGCTGACAAAAAAAATTCTAGGTCAGCATTCTTCAGCATAGCTGCAGTGCTGTTGGGTATCTCTGGATACACAGGTTAAGGGGGAGCCTTGGTCTTGTGGAAAGGATGCATTTTTGGCATTCTAATTATGTTTGAAGATGTAGCATGATCTCAGGGGGAGCATGGTATTTTCAGTACAAAGGATCTTGATCTATCCTTTGCCCTTGATGTCAAAGGGGGAGAATATTGCTGAATGTATTTCTGGTCATGGTTGCCATCAAGTCCAAAGGGGGAGATTATTGGAATTTCTGCACTAATAATTAAAGTTCCTATCAAAAGGCCCAACCCGCAGACACAACTAGCGCACCGAATATTGAGACAAGTGCTTCCGCAGTTGACCGAGTTGACTGCGGGGACAACAGAGATGAATGACAGAGATTGAGTGCGGGGGCACTAGCCAAAAATTTTCATCCGTACCTCGAGAGCCCCCGAAGTGACACAAGATGCTGAGTTGGTCGTCCCTATCAGGTTCATCTAGCCATATCCCTCTTATGGATACTAAGAGGGATATTCAATATACCATGTGTTGTATTGTTGGCATTTCTGGTATCCTAGTATATTGAATTGATTTTCCTTGATGGCAACTCTCTGACAAAGGATGCAGACTGTATAAAGAACTCAGAAAACCATCAGCAGTTCTATACAAGCAGAATATACGACTGAATGTGAATTGAACGAAGCTCTGTATTTAATGGGAAATTCGATATAAATAAGGACGAGTTAAATCATGTGTGAAGCTTTTCTTGAATAAGTTCGGTGTATGTATGCATCTTGATGGAGGATAAAGGAAATCCTGTGTATGATTGAGTTATGGTGATACTCTATTAGGTGGAGAATACCGAGAGTATTTGGGTATTGATTAGTTCAATTCTCGTACGGAATGCCCTGAAACTCTGTGTGAAGTCTTGTTGGGAGAGTGAGCCATGGACGTGCTCTGTGTGTGCAGGGAACATAAGCTCTATTGGTCAAAGTAACAGTGCGTTTCGCATGTGCTAGAAAATACAAAGAAAGGTGTCCCTGTTGAATGCAAAAGAACCGAGTCGGATAGTCCATAAGGATTTCATTGGAGCTGTATAACAGTATTATGGTTATATGAACTGATAACGCGGAGGAAGAACAATTAAAAAAAAAGTTATGCTTTCGTAGAGAAACGTAACAATGAAGGAATAAAGATGGATGGAACCTTGAGCGAAGGAGAGGAACCATGAGCGGAATAAACAGTGAAGGGGGTTTCCGGTTTTCATCGCACTACTCTTGACGGGCAAGCGGTATTCAAGAGGTTGGGAGCGATTCCATAGAACAAGCATTAGGGAAATTTTGAGGTCTAAAATGGGCCTCCTAAGAAAAATTTACAACAAAAATAAACTTTATAACAACCAATAGTATTCAAGATGATGATTTCAACCATGGGGGATGATTCACCATTTTTGAAATAAAAGGGTAAAAATATTAAAAAATAATAAAATAATAAAACTACTTTTTCAACTCGTATTTTCAACTTATCTCCCAAAATGTTTACTCAAATTTCGAGTGGGATTACTCGTTGGATGCAAAATTTAATTCCTCATCCAAGGAGTACCCATGTTGCATACTTTCCATGAACTCTACTACACGAAAAATGAGATATACATAAAAAACGTGATTGTAATCACGTTTTTTATGTATTTCTCATTTTTCGTGTAGTAGGACCCATCGAAAGTATGCAACATGGGTACTCCTTGGATGGGGAATTAAATTTCACATCCAACGAATACTCCCGCTCGAAATTTGAGTAAAAAATTTGGGATATAAGTTGAAAATATGACTTGAAAAAGTAGTTTTTCCATTTTTCCCTCTAAAATTTGATGATGTCATCAAATCTTATTTGATTTTTTCCACTATTATTTTATAATTTCCTTGGGAGGCCCATTTTAGACCTCAAAATTCCCCTAATGCGACACGCGTCCCTGAGCATATTTACAAAACCGCCATCACTGCGTGCCATCGCACGTTAACGTTCGACCAAGGATGTCGCTCGATATTTTTGAGCACTGTCAATCTAGAGGGAAGCCATCGGACGGTGGTCGTATGAGGAAGATGCGAAAAGGTTAACCAAAGTACGGCGGCCATCGCGCATTATTGTTCGCGCGTCTTTGCCGAGTGATATCCTTCCAATCAAATGAGGCAGCGCGACGCGATAACAACCGTCGAATGGAGACGACCGTTAACGTTGGGGCCCATACGCATGTATTGAGGTTTGTGGGTTTAACCCAAAGTATTATGTTGTGTATTAAGGGTGTGGGACCCAATTTTCCTTCACATTATTGGTTCAATATATGTTTTTGTGTTATGCCGAGATCTTCACCCCCAAGTCGAAGATTAAATATTATTGAAGGGCCCGAAAGGTTATATGGATATATATTACTGCTAGGTTTTTATATAAGTCAGCGGCACATTAATGTTTGTAACAACTAAAGGGGGAATTGGATTAATATCTCAATCTCAGATTGAGATATTAAAAAGCCTTAGATTAATTAATTGCCAGATCAAGAAAATAAAACAATGAAAAGTTGTTTGGGGCTTGGGTATACCCTGCTGGATTACCTATTTTGATCCCGTCTAGGAATACCATTAGCGGTTGAGTGGTTTTGACTCATGGTATTGATAAAGGCTAAACTATATAAGGAGAAGAGGATCATAATACAGGGTGTGCAGGTGGAAGGGTTGTTAATAAACAAATCTCTTTAAGAGATATCTGCATATATGATACACCTATGGATATGATATAGAAAGGATGAATCTCTACGATGATCGGAAAAATAAATGATGAAGACCTCACGGAAGTCTGATGAAGAAATTGAAGAAATCTGGTGGATATGAGGATTGAAGCCTTCTGTATGAAAGTGGAAGTATCCTGCCAGTAGAAGCTAGTGTTAAAATTAGGGGGTTGGAGCTCCCTTCCAGTAGTGGCTGGAGAATGAGAGAAGGTTGTAGCCTTTTTGCAGGTGGGTGCCTGCGTGCTGGTATGAGTCTGCGCCAGTACAAAATAGTAGGAAGTTTTCTTTATAATAAATATTGAAGACAGAGACGACAGCAGCGGTGGTTTTCTCCCGAATTGGGTTTCCACCTTAAATATTGGTGTTCATGTGTGTTTCTTATGTGTGATGGTTTATTCTATTATTACTGCACATTCTTACTTCTTACTAAACATCTGATGAATGAATGATGCAATGATCTAAGTAAAGAATTAAACGTATAATAAGATCTCTGGACATATGCAAGTTTCCTTAAGGATATCCACATTTATATGTGAGTTGGGTTCAGTAAAGTAACGTATGGGTTTAAGAGAAACAAAAAGTGAAAATTTTCAGTCAGCTCTAAATACTGATTCACCCCCCCCCCCCCTCTTAGTATTTTTTCCAACAGGAGCGACTTTGGTCAGATTTGGTGCAAGAACAATTTTGGTAGAATACCAGGGATGGATCCTCATCTAAGACAGATGAGGAAAATTGTGCCTTGAATGGTAAGGTGAAGAAGGGGAAGGGCAAGAAATCCTATTCCAAATTTGAGACCTGAAAAAAAGGCAAGAAGCGTGACATGTCTAGAGTGAAATGTTTTCACTGTCATGAGCATGGAAATTATGCCACTAATTGTCCACATAAGAATAAGAACAAGAAGGCTTCAGGATCTCCAGCTAGTGACGCTTTGTCCTCGCAATTTGAGTTGGACTTCTCTCTCATTGCATGCATGGTGTCCAGTGTGATGGGATCAGTGTGGTACTTGGATAGTGATGCATCTTTCCACATGAAGGGAGACAAATAACTTTTCAGTAGCTTGGAGGAGAAAGATCTTCAGATGCATATCGAAATGGGTAAGGATGGGAGGTACAACACTATCGAGATTGGTACAGTTACCTTCCAGATATAGTCAGGTAAACCATTATTATTAAAATATGTCATGCATGTACCAGGTTGAAAAATAATTTAGTTTCAGTTGCTATGTTGGAGGATAGGGGTTATGATGTGGTTTTCGGTGAAGGGAAAGAATTCCTTCCTCACAAATCCACAGGAAAAGCCAAGAATATTGGGATTTGTGTGAATAATATCTACAAACTTGATTTAGATTATTGCACAACATTGATGGGTAAAGCAGACAAAGTGGTGAGTCCGGGTGAGGGTGATTTATGGGCCATCTACACCATGGAGCTTTGAAGGTCATGCAACAGATTTCTACGGGGATTACAAAGGGCACTCTTGCAAAGATAGACACATGCAAGGGATGTACCATGGGGAAGTATGTAAGGGCCACTTTTCATGAGAAGGAGAACCGAGCAACGGGAATCCTTGGGAGAGTTCACTCAGACGTGTGTGGACCATTCTCTACAGCTTCAACAGCAAAGCACAGGTATTATGTGATTTTTGTTGATTCTTTTTCTAGAAAGTGTTGGATCCACTTCATGCCGAAGAAAGATCAAACATTCTCAAATTTTTGTGAAGGAAGACACAGGGAAGCATGTGAAGGCTTTGAGGAGTGACAATGGTGGTGAGTACATCTCCAATGAATTCAAGAACTTCTGTAGCAAAGAAGAAATTCAAAGAGAGTTGATTGCACCTCATAAACCACAACAGAATGGGGTCACAGAAAGAAAGAACAGAACAATTGTGGGTGTAGCATGAGCGATGTTGATTTATTAGGGAATACCACTGCGTCTATGGGCAGAGGCATGCAACACATCGGTATTTGTGCAGAGGTATCAGTGAGTACACTAGAGGAAGCTTTTTCTGGTAGGAAACCTAATGTTTCATATTAAAAAAAATTTGGCTCATCTGTTTATTTCCATTTGACCAAATATTCCAAGAAGAAGCTACAACCAAAAACTTAGATTGGGATATTTGTGGGGTACACTAATACTCCCCACAACTATCGAGTGTATTTTCCAAACAACATGATGACTATTGTGAGATGGGATATAAAATTTGACGAGCAGAAATCCATGTGATTGTCCCTTGAGAGGGATCTTGATTTGCATGTAGAGGAGGAACTCTTGGTTCCAAAGAATGAACCTCAAAATGTGGAGCAGCAACATGCAGAGGATCATGGAGTGGTAGAAAACACTAATGCAGATCCATCCACCAAACATGGTAGAAGGTGCACCACGGAAGCTGATAGATTGAGACTTGATGCGACAACGCATGTAGGAGCACCTACTTCACTGTGCAGACAGAGAAAACCTCCAGATAGGTTTACTAGATACATGGCTCTTATGAGCAATTGTATTGTGCCAAAACCATCCTCTTTTGAGGAAGCAGTGCAACAACTAATTTGGGTTGACGCCATGGTTGAGGAGTATGACTCCATCGTCAAGAACAATGCATGGGAATTTGTCCCAAGACTAGTTGGAAAATCAGTGGTTGGATCTAGATGGATCTATAGGATGAAGAAGGTAGAAAATGGGTGTGTGGAGAAGTACAAGGCTAGATTTGTAGCTCAGGGATTCTCACAAGTTAAGGGGATTGAATATGAGGAGACTTTCGCACTGGTTGCGAGATACTCATCGATTAGATCTATCCTTGCAATCTCAGCACAGATGGGGTGGAAGATACGTAAAATGGATGTGAAAACTATGTTTCTTAGTGGATTTATTGAGGAATAAGTGTGCATAGAGAAGCCAGAATGTTTTGAGATCTTTGACAGTGAGTCGCATGTGTGCAGACTCAAGAGATCACTGTATGGGCTAAAGCAAGAACATCATGCTTCGTACAATATAATTGATAATTATTTCACCGAGTTGGGCTTCACAAAGAGTGAAGCATATGTGAACCTGTACCAGATTGTGGTTGATGGCAAGCTCTTTATTATCGTACTTTATGTTGATGATCTAATTTTAACAGGTGATGAGCAACTCATAATTTATTGCAAAGAGGATATTGCAAGAGAGCTTGAGATGAAGGACATGGGACTCTACTATTTCATTGGTTTGGAGATATGGCAGTTTGATGGCGATATATTTGTTTCTCAAGGCAAGTATGCCAAAGCGATTTTGAAAAAGCTTCACATGGAGAGCTATAAACTCATGGAGACTCCTCTTCCAGGAAAATACAGGAAGGAGGATGCTACTTTAGGTGAGGTAGTGGATTTTATTGTTTACAGGCATCTTGTGGGTTCATTGATGTACTTGGTGAACACCAGACCAGACATTTTCTACACAGTTAACCAATCGAGTCAAGATATGGTTAAGCTGACCAAGATCTTTTGGAAGGCCAGGAAGCATGTCTTGAGATATCTCAAGGACACTACAGAGTATTGATTATGGTACAAACGAATAGGGGGATTTAATCTTCAAGGATTTACTGATGTAGATTGGGCAGGTAGTCCATCAGAAAAAAAATCACATCATGAGGGATCTTCAGTATATGATCGACAACAGTTTCTTGGTACAACAGGAAGCCGAGATCAGTGGCACTTAGTTCAGCCTGTTAATATACTACAATCTAGAGTATCACAAGGTGACTGATTGTTTATTTTTAGATCTTTCATATTGTCAAAAATGTTCCATGGATGTCATTTATTTCCAAGAAGGAACTGCTGGTCTAAAAGGGAAAAGAACGACTTACCCTAGGTTTCAGAAATCCCATTTTCCATAGCCAAATTAAGCCTAAATACATCATTTATTGCTTACCCATTAAACCTTGAAAAACCCTCTAATATAAATTTTTTGGAATTCATATTACCATCTTCCATATCATATGATGTCTTTTTAAACATTTGATAAACCACTTCATTCAAACATACCCCACCATCCACTCACACCCCACTAATATCCTAACACCTTTCCACCATCTCTACTCCCTATCTCCCCATCCGAAGACCCATAACTTATTAGGGCCCCCCCTGAACCTCTGAAGTTAAGGTCAGGGGGGGTCCAAAATTAGTGGTCTCTGAAACCACTCTCACTGCTACGTGTCATTTGTCCATTATTGCACACCCCCCCATCCTATACCACTTACCAGGTATGCCCCCCTTCAAAATGGTTTTCCCGCCACAAAAAAACCAACCCCTGCCACCTTTCCCATCATCTTAACCCTTACCTTTATCGCAATCGATAGTTTCAAACCATATTTGTAATTGCCAAATCCTACCAACTTCCCGATGCGATAATATGTGGGACCCCTTAATATATATATCATATATTATGTATGTGATATCATTACCGCAATAAAAATTTTCACTTTTCCACTTTACCTTTATCCTATCCTTTTCACATCATCATATTGCTACAATCCTTGCCACATCCTTTTTCCACTCCATAAATCTTCCGATGCGATATTAATGGGATCCATTCCCTACCACATCACCTCTCCCCCATCACTTATCGCATATCTCAACTTCAACAGTTTGTTTCTTTTCCCTGATCCTCGATGCACCGATATGCGATATGTGATATCCTCCTCGTTCCCTGATTTGCAATCAACTCCAATCCCTTGTTTGTGATATGTGATAAGCCCCCTCTATTGATATGCAATATAAGTTTTGACCAGATATGCGATATTTGACTTTGCGATTTGTGATATTGCAAATCGCAAATCATGATACTTCCACCATTTCACCACCAATTTAAATAAATCCTTTGAATCTATCCAAAAATTTATTCGGTCGATAGCCAAATGTTTTGTGCCAAATTCAAAGAA
The DNA here is from genome assembly GCA_034641835.2 of Pinus albicaulis. Lineage (NCBI taxonomy): Eukaryota > Viridiplantae > Streptophyta > Pinopsida > Pinales > Pinaceae > Pinus > Pinus albicaulis. Next base: position 1,561,392,107 of record CM076581.1, read on the forward strand.
AAGGTGTCATTTGCAAATTAAAGGAATCTTTGCCAATAATAGAAGAAAAGGGTTTTTTCGGTTAAAATAATTCTACCATGCACAGTATTGAAATATTAATACAGGAAGACAATCTGCAACAGTGAGCAGAAAAGGAAAAAAAAATAGAGGTAGGCAGCACGACAACATATTAACCATAGCGACGCAGATCAGTCGAATCAGCCAGAACCACACCATATTTAATGATCCAGAAAAATTTTAAGTCCCTATATTAATAGTGTAGTCCCTTATTATGTTAGTGTAGCCCCCCTTACTGTTATTTTTGTACCCTTGTAACCCCCATATTCTTACTGTTGTGCCCTTACATTTTTATTGTTAGGTCGACTAGGATTACATTGTGGCCCCATGGACTCCTATATATAGAAAGGAGGTTTTTTCATTTTTATCATCCAAGAATTTTTCATTCGTGTAATGTATTGGAGGTTTCCCCCTTGAAGTGGCTTATTTCTAAGCCATTGATATCTCTTTTATTCTATTTTTGGAGCTAGTTTCACAACATTTGGTATCATAACTTTGGAATCTAGGGTTTCGCTGCACCAAACTGGTCATTGTGGAATTTTAGCTATAAACAATTTTCTGCGAAGGTTCAGAAGAAAATTTTTTTAGGGCATGAAGCCGAAATCTTGAGGAACATCATCATAAAATTGCAGAGCTTGGTTTGCAACATTTTCGGAGATATGGTCTGTCGAAGTTAGGTCTTTTGCAGGCTCCTGAATTTCATCTCAAAGAGGTGATCGTGGGAAAATATTCATAACTCTCTCTCTGAGCATCGGATTGGAATTATATAAGAATTGGACACAATTACATGAACCGTAGCTTCCTGTCTATCAATTTTAGAGCTGAAGGAGGAAACAGTGACACGTGGAAATTCGTACAAGTTTGCTCTACTGAACTAGTCCATAATTAGGTCATCGTAGGAGATTGGGCACAACTTTGTCTTCAATAATCCAAATTAGGTCAGACCTATGGCATTCTAAATAGAATTTAGAGGGATAACTCAGTGCCAAAATTCAGATATTGAAGATCATAAATGACAGAGATAATTCAGTTTCATATTGAGATTCTCAAAAGCAAGAAAAAAGTGTGTATTTGGTTTTTAAAATTGCATAACGTTTGTTTGAAAAAGAAATTTGAAGTGATTCCAAGGGAATATTTTAGAATTTTTATCATTATTGGGTTCTATAATGCCTCAAAAAATAATTCCATACCCATTAAGCCCTCAAAAATCTATACTATGACGCATGAAGGGGAAGAATTGCAGTATGAGATATCAAAATTATGGTACCAAGTGCAAGAAATTTCAATCTTACGAAGAGCAACCGAAGATGACATAGATGGTTTAAAGAAGAAATGGAGGTTAATTTGGATGGTTTTAAGGATAAAATAATAGATAATATGGATGATAATAGTGGAATATCACATCGAGCATAATCAACAAGTTCTCCAACTCTCAAAGGATAACCTAACTTTGGTGCAGAATCTAATGAAACAACAGGAAGATCAACATCACATCGAAAGAAGTTCTGATGCAATCACAGAAACAAGAACTCAACAAGTACAATCAATTTCAGAGTATCTCAGTAAGTGGAAGAACTTTCCTATACAAGATTCCACATGGGAGGATGAGAATTTTATATAGAAGCATCAAGAAATAATCAAGTGTTGAGGATAACACTTATTTCAAGGAGAGGGGCATGTTAAGTCCCTATATTAATAGTGTAGTCCCTTATTATGTTAGTGTACCCCCCCATACTGTTATTGTTGTACCCCTGTAACCCCCATATTGTTATTATTGTGCCCTTACATTATTATTGTTAGGTCAGTTAGGATTACATTGTGGCCCCACTAGGATTACATTGTGGCCCCATGGACTCCTATATATAGAAAGGAGGTTTTGAAATTTGTATCATCCAAGAATTTTTCATTCATGTAATGTATTGGAGGTTTCCCCCTCGAAGTGGCTTATTTCTAAGGCATCGATATCTCTTTTCTTCTATTTTTGGAGCTGGTTTCACAGCAGGCAGCCCAAAATTAGAGCCAGCTGTCAGAGCCACCCATCGTTGCCTCTTTGTGGCAACCTCAACCATATTAAGCTTACTTTTGGATTCACGAAGAGCTGTTGAAGTTTTTGGATTCACAAAGGGTTGCCAAAGTTAATTCCACAGGCAGTCATTGTCAGAGATATTTTGTATGGGCCTTGCATGGCCACACTTGTCTAGTTTTTTCTTAATTTTATTTAAAGAAAATTTGTCGAAGTAGATAGAGCAACCGACATAGTTTTTAGTTAAATACTGCATGCATTAGCAGTGTCAAGGGTTGGAGGTTGGAATTGGTTGGACCTTGTTGAAAATTTCATTGTAAGAACTATTGTATTAGAGCACTGTAATTTTTGGAAGTTGGAGCATCAATAGTAAGAAACCATTTGCAGGATACTTGAGCTGTGTCTGTCTGGTGATGTGATTCTCTTCTCTAAGTTGAATGTGTCCATTGTTTTTCCTCACTGTGTATCATTTTAAGCTGATTGTAAAACATAAATTTTAGATTAATATTTGTTTTTGGAGCACCTTAATTATGTCTGTGATTACAATCTGAATGTTTTCTATATGAAGTATGATTAAGAAATTCTTAATTGCTTCTTAACCACTAGTGCAAATTCACTGCTTCTTTCACCTCACAATTCATGTTGCTTTAAGATCCAACACACACAGTTAGCTTTCCATATGATGCTTTTGAATGTTTGATGCAAAAAACCATCCCTTTTGACTCCATAGACCAATGGATTAGCTTCTGCGGGCCTGCTCATCCAACCAAAAAATTCAATCAAAACAACCAATACCACCATCGCTGTAACTAGCCTAACATCAACATTCATAACATTAAATAAAAATTAAATCTCATAAATAGAGAGATCCCTCTCTGAGTCTAGGAAGGCTAGGTCTTGGATTCTAAAGTGGTTTTATGTTTTCCTCTATATTTTATTGTTTCCAATATTATAAATTATAGGGCCCCAACATAATGGCGACCATACTGGGGAACTATTGAAAATATTGACATTTCATTCAAATTCAGAAACCCAGTCAAAAAAAATTGTATGCTAAAAGTATTTTTGAAGATTGGTATCTGGTTGTTGATGGTGGACAAACAGTTAGACACAAGAAGGTTTAAATCATCCACCTCGCGACTCCACAAAGTTCAGTTTATATAAAGACTCCACTGGTAAAAGAATCCAGAATTGTAGAGAACCTATAGTGACTCCATTTTATAGTTGATTGTTTTCAAAATGAATTCAAGAATAAAACACAGGTATGCTACTATGGACATATCAAATATTTCAGGTTTCCCAAATCCCATGCCCAACATCAATTGGTTAAAATATCTTCCAGTGTTTAAATATGAAAAATGAGATGATGTTGTTATACATTTTTTAAGATTTCATATGCACGTCTGTAGGTTTAAAATCCAAATTCTAGAAGGTTGTCTTATGAATTTTTTTTGTGGAAATTTTAGAAGATAAAGTTAGGTCGTGGTGTTGTCGTTCCTAGAGACAGCCTTGAGTTTTGAAAGACCAGTGCCTAGGACATATTTATATAGCAAGGAGTGTATGGTACAAAAAGGGGAGTTATCAACAAAAGGTTCTCATGCTATCTCCTGAAAACAAGAAATATTAATTTGAATGGGACCAAAACCTTCAAAAACTTGACACAAGGAAATGAATACTGCAGAGGCAATATGTGAGGTACTCTAATACAAATGCATCAGACAATTCAGAGGCAACTTATTGTAAAGAGGGTCGATTCAAAAGATACGTCACAGAAATAGATAATCAGAAGGTGTTTACTGCATAAGCAAGATGTAAGATGATACTAACTGTCATTGAGATGAATATCCAGATACACAATATCACCATGTATTGGGCTTACCAATTTAAGAATCCATATATGACAATAGCGTTTTAAAAATAACCTCCCAAAGAAGCTAATATAGCAAAAATATGGTTGAAATGAAAAGTGAAATAGTATATCATGCCTGAGCCATATTTAAAGCACTTGACTAATTCGAGCATGGGTACCAAATAGGATAAATCCATGCCAAAAACCAGTGAGCCACTTGCATCCTAGAAACATGATACAAGAAAGGCGGATGAAACGAAATGAACAATTAAATTAGCACATATGAGAGAAAGTTACACACTGTGAGACACCAAAGACCAGAATCCTCTTTAAAGACAGAACTCCTCCTCACTGAAACCCAACGGGCTCTGTACATTCATATAATAGTTTTTACAAAATGCATACAAAAATCCTCTCATTGCATAGTTTTCTGATAAATATGGAACCCTCAATAATCTACTCTTCGGGAGTTTTATAGAAGAAAAAGAAAACCTAGTAAAGGAAATGGATGATGAACATTTAATTTTCCTCATTAAGACAGGATGGTGAAAACGTGCACGCCCATACTACTTGATGACTTTGTAGTGTTGTATGTACTCTGTGGCCTACTTTCTGAAATAAATGCACTGGTTGGAAGTCTCTTCAAGAACACGGTAGAGAAATAAAAACCACATGGGCAGTCCATCCTTCCCTGGAAAGAAATTTCTGCTGAAATGCAACCTTGAGGGTATTTTTTTCTGTGCATAGACCTTCTGAGTGATCTACGGGGTCTTTGATTTGGTACTATGCCTTCAAATGGTTAGGTTAAGGCTCCAAAATCTTCAATTACATGCCTTTAACTTTCTACCTTTCACTGATACTCTTTGTCTGCAATATTAATGTCTCTAATCGTGAAATATGCGCTTTGAATGACTCTGGAGGGTTTTGACAGAGTTTAACCCTACTTATTTAATGTAGGTCATGTCATAATAGCTTCCCAGGCCTTTCTCCATAATTCTAGCCTCTGAAAAATGGTCCTTTCCGGTGTTCTCTGCTATTGTAATTGAGACTGTAAATCATGGCGGTTTACCACCACTCATACCTTGCAAAACACACAAAATCGTCAAGAAAAAAAATGCATGGGGAGGTGGATGCAGTGGGGATAGCGAGGATGATAGCGTAGCATGGTGAAATGGTGGAACAGTGCAGGGTGATGGTGAAAAAACGCAGCGGAATGGTGGAGAAATGCTCTGGTGAAGGTTGGCAGAATGCAGAAAATTAAATGCAAAACCTTAGAAATCGGCCTTAGAATGGAATATATATAAGGGAAGGGCATGTGACGAACACACGTGGAATGGTGACGTGGTGGAAGGCATGTGTCAATGGCGGGCAGGCAAGCAATCTGGACTGTCCGATCTCAGGAGAAGATCGACGGTGGAAAACATGTCGGAGGGCGAAAGATGGCGGGCCAGGGGTACGGATACCTTGGGTTAAATTCCACGCATCTTCGGGGTGCGATGACCGTTGGATGGAGAGCCCCAGATCGGATGGTTTATATGAATATCGCGCCAGGTCAAATGCCAAACGATAACGCGCGATGGAGGGGCAATTTTGAAATAGTGACGGAGCCACATTTCAGGTGGTGAGTGGAATCGCTCTGAAAATAAAATTACAACCCATCCCCCAAATGTGGTGCGATGGATACCACCAGTCTTTGAACAGTGCTTTTGGACGCAGGGACCACAAGAGTGGGTGAGCTGCTGACCGTTGATTTGCAGGTTGATCGGACGGTGGACAGGCGATCGAAGTGGTAAACGGGTTGGGCCACGGGCGCGACGTTAATCAATGAAGGCCATCCGATCTGTACAGATCGATGGATAATATTGCGCCCGATATCCACCTGCAATAAGAACTCTCCGGGCTAGCGCTTGGTCTAGTGCCCAGGTCACATGGAGAAAAAGACTGAGGGGGCTAGGGCCGAAAGGTGCTAGGCCTTAAATGTGTTAAAATGTGTGCTTTCGGCCCCTTTTTATGCAATTTTGAGTTTAGAGGAGGGGAACGATAGGCGGAAAAAGGATTTTTTAGGCCAAAAAAAGGGGTTTTAAAAGGGGATTGATTTTTAGAATTTAATAGGGGGCTAACATGATCAAAATTGGCTCCATCTGGGGACGACATGTTCATCCCTGGGCGTGTCGAGAACTTCGCAGACCACCGGTTAATCTTCTATGCGGACCCTGCTCTTCAGCACTTCTACTTTTCTTTTCATAATTCATCAGGACACCCACATTATTCAGGCAAAGATGAAAATAGAAAACTAATGTACAGTATGATACACGAGGCTGTCTATGCCTAAATCAGAACTGGAAGTAGGGTTTAAGGAACTAACCATTTACAGGGGTGTCAAGCGAGTCTCCCTGTAAATTCTCCAACCTGAAAGTATTGTTACCCCCTTGTTATATGATTTTAAAAGGGCCAAACCAGAGTGGGTCGAATGTACCATTTTTCCCCTTTTCAGCTATCCGGATATCCCATCTGAGCACTAAATCACCAATCTACAACTTCCTGTCCTTGGCATGCTGATCAAAAAGGTACTTCATCCTCTCTTGATATTCAGTTAGCCTTTGACTTACCTGGTTACGTGTTTCCTCTAACTCCACCAGCTGATTTATTCTCCTGGTCACATCATCGAGCTCTTCTTGACTTTCTTGCATGAATCAGGCTACTGGTAAGGCTAACTGTATAGGGAATACTGTTGCCCTCCCATATACTAATTCATATGGGGATTTCCCAGTCACTCTCTTGTTGGTAATTCTATTGGCCCATAGAGCGAATTTCAATTGGGAATCCCAATTTTTCTGATTTTCGTTGATATCCTTCTTCAGTGCCCTCACCAGGGTTTTATTTGAAGACTCTGCCAAGCCATTTCCTTGTGGGTAATAGGATGTAGAGTGACTTAGTGTGATGTTATACGGTTGATAGAAGCTCACAAACTTTGCAGACTTGAAGGCTTGGGAGTTATCAGTTACTATTCTGGTAAGGCAGCCAAACCTGGATATGATGTTTTATTCCATGAACTTTATTATCACAGCATCTGGTACGTTCCTCGTAGGTATGGATTCCACCCATTTTGTGAAATAATCAGTGGCAGTTAATATCCACTTATGCTGACCACTCGATGGAGGATGTGTTTCACCTATAAAGTCAATTCCCCATTGCTGGAATGATTCGTCCATGTGAACGGGAATCATGGGCAGAGGTGCCAACTTCTGTCTTTCAACAAATTTCTGACATTTCTCACAAGCTCTAACCCGAGAAAAAACATCTCCAAAGAGCTTGGGCCAATAGAAACCAGCCTTTAGGATTTTTTGAGCGTGGCCCTCCAGCTGTAATGACCCCCATAGATTCCTTCATGAAATTCAGCCATTATACTCTCTACCTCATCCTCTATGAGACACAGGAGTAGAATTCCTGAGGGATCTCGCCAGTATAGCTAGCCATTGGCGACTATGTACTTCTGTGATATCAACCTTAGCGTTCTGTATTTATCTTTATCACAGCTTGGAGGGCAGCTGAATGTGAGGAGATATTCTACTATCTCTTTGTACCACTGACTGGTGAGGTACTTTATATGTGTTTCCGGAGTAGTTATCTCTACTCCCTGTCACTCTTCTTTCTCCTTAGATTCCTCACTTTCTATTATAGACAGATTTATACCCAGAGCATGATAGTTTGATTCGGATAAGATTTTGGCTAGCCCTTGTCCTTTGATCAGTTTGGTAGGGTGGATGTCTAGCTCATACTCCTGTATTTTGGCAATCCACTTCCCCCTTTTTCCTTCACTATCCCCTTGGATAAGAATATCTTTTACAGCTGCTGTAGGCACAAATGCAGTGATATGGGACTGCAAGACATACATGTGGAATGCTTTAAGAGATTTCACTAGGGTGTATGCTTTCTTTTCTAATATTTTATATTTTAGTTCTGCATCACGGAGCACCTGACTGAAGAAGGCGATGGGTTTCTCGTACCCTTCTTCATTGTTCTGCAATAAAACTCCTACTATTCTATGAGGTCATGCAAAATAAAATATCATGAAAGGTTTAGCATAATCCGGTCCAGCTAGCACAGGGGCTTCTGCAAAAGCATTTTTTATCCTGGAAAAGGCCTCTCGTGATTCCTGGGACCACTTTACCTCATTATTTTTCTTCAGCAAGTCAGTTATATATCTAACTATCTCAGCATAGCTAGGAATAAACCTTCTCAGAAAATTAATGCGCCCTAGGAACACCTGCACCTCCTTCTTATTTCTGGGAAGAGAAATACCATTTATAACCTCCACCCCCTTAGGATCTATTTTACCCCATATTTTGTTACAATATGTCCCAAAAGCTTGCCTTCTTGTAATGCAAATAAAGACTTTTGTGGATTGAGAGAAAGACCATACCTTCTGCATTTCTCAAAAGTTATACGCAAATGCTCAATGTGCTCAGTATCATCCTTCGAAAACACAGTGATATAATTGAGGTAGAGTACCAAAAATTTATCTTGCTCCCCAAAAAAGGCAATGTCCATGGCCCTTTGGAGAGTGGCCCCTGCATTAATAAAACTGAAAGGCATCCTGGCATACATAAATGTACCCCATGGGGTGGTGAAAGCAGTCTTCTTCTAATCTTCTGAAAGTACAACCACCTAATTGTAACCAGAGAATCCATCCATCATTGACATCCTAGAAGCTCCAACCACTTTCTACAGGATGTGATCCATCTTGGGCAGTGGATAATTATCCTTTAAGGATGCTCGATTTAAATTTCGGAAATCAACACATAGCCTTATTTCTCTATTCTTCTTTTAGACAGGGACTAGGTTTTCCACCCATTCAGAGTACCTCATTGGCACAATTATTTTGGCCTTTAACAGCGTCTTAATTTCTTTCTCAATGGAGGGAAGCAGCAGTGGATTTATCTGTCTAAGCTTTTTCTTATGAGGTTTCGCATCTCCCTTTAGTGGAATTTTATGCTACGTCATACTGATGTCAAAAGTTTTTAGGTCTTGATAAGAGCATGCAAACACATCTTTGTAAGACTAAAATAATTTTTGGTATAGCCTTTTATATTCTTCTGGGACCTTCTTAGATGGTTTCACAATTTTGGGGTCAGCATTAGTACCAAGATTCAGGTCTTCTACCTAATTTTCTTCTACCACTTTGATTGGTTGCAGTGGGACATCATTCTTGTTAAATATTTTTTCTAAAGGCACCAGCCCTCTAGGTATAACGTTTCCCTTCAACTGCAACACTTTATTACCTACCATTTTCTCCTCCCAATTTCTTTCTGAGGTGTCTTCAGTCCCTTCTTCTTCACAAGAATCAGTCTCCATATTGGAGAATTCCCCTACTGTTTCCAGGAATCTCTTCACCTATTCTTCATCCTCAAATACCTACCAGTGCTTGATGTTATTTGGGATTGATGTTCGATAACGTACCTCAATTTCATACCTTAAGAGAGGGTTTTGAGGTGGACGGAATGTGCTAGCAGCCACAACAAGGGAATCGACCATCCTATTCTGTTCCCGGGGCATGAACTGGATATTAAATGCTAAGAAGAAATTCTCTACCATGTCCCAAACTTCATTCCTATAAACCCTCGGCCGAGGATGTTTGGTTTGACACTGATTCCTGACTTGTCTAACCACTAGTTCTGAATCTCCCAAAACTTTTAAGCTTTGTATATTCATACTCATACTTGTCTGTAACCCTAACAAAAGTGCTTCATATTTGGCCACGTTATTAGTGGCTTCATATTCTAGCTTGAAAGACAATGGGACCCATTTTCCTGTAGGAGAAATCAATAGTATTCCAGCTCCATTACCTTCTCTTGAATTTGCCCCGTCAAAATGAAGTGTCCAGATTCCTGCTTCATGGCTCTCTAAGGGCTACTCAGTCTTGATCTAGCAGAATGATGGTTCTTGAACATAATCCTGGTATTCCTCCAGCATTAAACATGAGAAATTATCTTCTTTACTGTATGCTGGTGAATTAACCGAGTTACGGCCTTAGTAACCATCTTGACAAATCTAGTTTCCCTGTACAACCTCCTCTCCTGGCCACCAAAAACTGGGATAGTGGCATATTTTAAGTCCAACTTGATTGACCCACCAATGTTTGTTCCCCAGGACCTTGATAGAAACATGCTGAAGCGAGCTGGGATGTTAGCCACCACGATGTCCATTACTACACTTTTTGCTGGGATTTGGGCCAAATTGACCACCAAATCCTTGATCATCCCTAGGAATTTAACTCTTTTGGAATCAAATGAATAGAGGTCCTTGTATGGGCGGGTGATTTGTAATCCTAGTTGTTCCATGACTGACAGAGGCAGTAGATTATGGGAAGCTCCAGAATCTAACATACAGTTATGTAATAATAGGTCATGGATCACTAGAGACACATACAAGGGAGGAGTAGAAGCATCTAATTCCTCAACATGTGGGCCAAATACAACCATGGGTATTTCTTCTTGAAGGTTGAGACTATCCAGGATAAGTGCTGCTTCTAGAGGGATCATGAAAGAGGTGACTTGGGAATGATATGTAGGTTGCTTCAATAGTTCAGTCAAGGGAACTAGGATTTTGACCTTCTCAAGTTCCTTTTGCAGACTAAAAGCAGGAGAGGACTTCTCTATTACAGCCTCTTTTGACTCTTTATTTTTGGCTAAGGGTTTGACTTCTTTTGACACAGACTTGGCATTAGGGGGAAAGACTACTTTTGAAGAGGAAGGAATTTGATCATTACACTACAAAGTTTTGTTTAGAGGCCCCTTACCTTTGTCAGTGACTTTCTGCATTGTTGACTCCTTCTGAGTAGGTGATTCCTTCTGGGGTAGTTCTTCTTATTGATCTTGAGTACGAGTCCTCTTCCTAGAATATCTGAGATCATATCTTCTATTGAAATGTGCTTGCATGAAATCAAAAAAATGCTTGCAATAGTGATCAATCTCTGAGTCTTCCGTGTCTCTAGCCTTCTCTTCTTCTTGCAATGAGAACTTGGTTCCATCACTTCCTTGCAAGGAGTATTCTTCTCCATCACTATTCGAGAAAGAAATATTTTCATTCTCTAGTTCATGGGCAGTGTCTTCAGTAGGACCATCCACTGGACCTTCCAGGTACAATGGGTGTGGTATCTGATCTTGTTGTTCCTTTAGTTCCCTTTGCAATATTTGCAGGGGTGGTTTCCTATACTGAGGATTGTAACCCCTATTTGCAGCATTCTAGAAATTCTTCGAGGCTGAATTCTTGGCCTCCAATTCAAGCTTGACCAGCTTACTAGAAAGGTTCTTAATCATTTAATTCATTTCTTCAATTCTTTCATTAGCTGAGTCTCTGTCTTGGTTAGAGGTAGATACCTCCTCTTTGCCCCTTCTTCTAGTATCTTGTTCATATTTTCATTTTGATTTACTAGTGGAGGAAAAATTTTCCTCCAACTCAAACGCATCTGTCTGAGCATCATCAAGAGTGGCAGGCTTTCTTTCTCTCAAATATAAACCGAATTCTGAGTCAAAGGATGCTACGAAAACAACTTTAGTAGCAGTTTGATGAGGTTTCATATCGGCAGGAAGACTCAAATACAATTTATTAAATCTCTTGATAAATTATGACACCCCTTCGTCATGTATTTTCTTGAGTGTATTGAACACAGTAAGACAATTTCCATGATCTTTCTTCTCTCCCCATTTCTTGAGAAAAGTATCTTCCATTATATCCCAAGTGGTAACAGAACGGTCTCCCAATGTCTTAAACCACTTTCGAGCTTCACCATCAAGAGATTGGACAAACAACCTTAAGAATACATCTAAATGTTCCACATTAAAATTCTCTGCAAAAGAGCAGAAGACCTCAAGATGTTTTTGAGCATCAATCTCATTTTACGCATTGAATCGAGGTAAAATCTTCAGATGATCCTAGGGCATATCGTTCAACACTTGAGGTAACGCCAGGGGGGAATATTTATTTAACAACAAGCCTAGAAAATTTTCCATTAGAGGAGGTGGAGGTAGTGCATGAATTTGACGTGTAAAAGGAGGAGGCAGAGGTGGGAGTGGAGTATGAATGACAATAGGAATATAATGGACTACAACTTGAGGTGTTGAGGGGAACAACGGTCTGTTAATAGCAGATACTTCGGTGACTTCCTTGACCTCTTCGACCTCAGGGGTAGGGTGAAAGTTGTCTTTAATTCTGACACCTCCCTGGGGTGGAATATCTGAATAGTAATCAGAATCTCCCACAGTGGAGTCGGGACCTAGCACTTGGGCTACTTGAGAAGAAGAGGATGGAAAGTTTTCTACAGAAAATTCAGGGATTTCAGTGTGGACTAATTTCCTTTCCCTGAAACTTCTTCTATGTATGATATTTTCTGGGTCGTACATTGAGGGTTTCTTAGGCTGTGATGTATCTGACCTCAAGTGTGGCTTACGAGGAGCCAGGACTGCAAGTAAATTTATCTAATAAACGAATGTGGAGTCGCCAAGGTGAGGGATCTACAACTCTCAACTCTTTATGCTCACCTATTTGAAGAGTGAATTAGGTTTTGTCGAGGCCCAGGGATTTAAATTTTCTCAACTTCGTTCCCCGGCAACGGTGCGAAAAATATGTTGTCGTTCCTAGAGACAGCCTTGAGTTGTGAAAGACCAGTGCCTAGGACATATTTATATAGCAAGGAGTGTATGGTATAACAAGGGGAGTTATCAACAAAATTCTCTCATGCTATCTCCCGAAAACAAGAAATATTAATTTGAATGGGACCAAAACCTTCAAAAACTTGACACAGGGAAAGGAATACTACAGAGGCAATATGTGAGGTAATCTAATACAAATGCATCAGACAATTCAGAGGCAGCTTACTGTAAAGAGGGCCAATTCAAAAGATACGTCACATAAATAGATAATCAGAAGGTGTTTACTACGTAAGCAAGATGTAAGATGATACTAACTATCATTGAGATGAATATCCAGATACACAATATCACCATGTAGTGGGCTTACCAATTTAAGAATCCATACATGACAATAGCATTTTAAAAATGACCTCCCAAAGAAGCTAATATAGTAGAAATATGGTTGAAATGAAAAGTGAAACAATATATCATGCCTGAGCCATATTAAAAGTGCTTGACTAATTCGAGCATGGGTACCAACTAGGATAAATCCATGCCAAAAACCAGTGATCCACTCCCATTCCAAAAACATGATACAAGAAAGGCGGATGAAACGAAATGAACAATTAAATTAGCACATATGAGAGAAAGTTACACACTGTGAGACACCAAAGACCAGAATCCTCTTTAAAGATGGAAATTCTCCTCACTGAAACCCAACGGGCTCTGTACATTCATATAATATTTTTTATAAAATGCATACAAAAATCCTCTCACCGCATAATTTTATGATAAATCTGGATCCTTCAATAATCTACTCTTCGGGAGTTTTATAGAAGAGAAAGAAAACCTAGTAAAGGAAATGTATGATGAATATTTAATTTGCCTCATTAAGACAGGATGGCAAAAACTTGCATGCCCATACTGCTTGATGAATCTATAGTGCTATATTTACTCTGTGGCCTGCTCTCTGAAATAAATGCACTAGGTGGAAGTCTCTTCAGGAACACGGTAGAGAAATAAAAACCACATGGGCAGTCTGTCCTTCCCTGGAAAGAAAATTCTACTGAAATGCAACCTTGAGGGTATTTTTTTCTGTGCATAGACCTTCTGAGTGATCTACGAGGTCTTTGATTTGGTACTCTACCTTCAAATTGTTAGGTTAAGGCTCCAAAATCTTCAATTACATGCCTTTAACTTTCTACCTTTCACTGATACTCTTTGTCTTCAATATTAATGTCTCTGATCGCGAAATCTGTGCTTTGAATGACTCTGGAGGGTTTTGACAGAGTTTAACCCTGCTTCTTTAATGTAGGTCATGTCGTAATAGATTCCCAGGCCTTTCTCCATAATTCTAGCCTCTGAAAAATGGTCCTTTCCAGTGTTCTCTGCTACTGTAATTGAGACTGTAAATCATGGCAGTTTATCGCCGCTCGTACCCTGCAAAACACACAAAATTGTCAAGTGAACAAATGCATGGGAAGGTGGATGCAACGGAGATAGCGAGGATGACAACGTAGCATGGTGAAATGGTGGAACAGTGCAGGGTGATGGTGAAAAAACACAGCGGAATGGCGGAGAAATGCTCTGGTGAAGGTTGGCAGAATGTAGAAAATTAAATGCAAAACCTTAGAAATCGGCCTTAGAATGGAATATATATAAGGGATGGGCATGTGACGAACACACATGGAATGGTGACGTGGCGGAAGGCACATGTCGATGGCGGGCAGACAAGCAATCTAGACCGTCCTATCTCAGGAGGAGATCGACAGTGGAAAACATGTCGGAGGGCGACAGATGGCGGGCCAGGGGTACAGATACCTTGGGTTAAATTACGCGCATCTTCGGGGTGCGATGACCATTGGATGGAGAGCCCCAGATTGGACGGTTTATATGAATATCGTGTCGGGTCAAATGCCGAATGATAACGCGCAATGGGGGGGCAGTTTTGAAATAGTGACGGAGCCACATGTTAGGCGGTGAGTAGAATTGCTCTGAAAATAAAATCACTGCCCATCCCCCAAACATGGTGTGATGGATACCACCAGTTTTTGAACAGTGCTTTTGGGCATGGGGACCACAAGGACGGGTGAGCTGCTGATCGTTTATTTGCAGGTTGATCGGACGGTGGATAGGTGATCGAAGCGGTAAACGAGTTGGGCCATGGGTGCGATGCTGATCAATGAAGGTCGTCCGATGTATACAGATCGACGGATAATATTGTGCTCGATATCCACCTGCGATAAGCACTCTCCGGGCTAGGGCTTGGTCTAGTGCCCAGGTCACGTGGAGAAAAATACTGAGGGGGCTAGGGCCGAAAGGTGCTAGGCCTTAAATGTGTTAAAATGTGTGCTTTCGGCCCCTTTTTATGTAATTTTGAGTTTAGAGGAGGGGAACGATAGGCGGAAAAAGGATTTTTTAGGCCGAACAAAGGGGTTTTAAAAGGGGATTGCTTGTTAGAATTTAATAGGGGGCTGACATGATCAACACTTGGTATGAATATCTATCGGCTATGAGTATAAGTTCTTTGAAATGTTTTCATGTTGTGCTTTGTGACAATTATAAATAATATTATCCGTCCTTGTCACTAGTTCAAGACTGTTGTGATAATTTTCAAAGTTTTATTGAATTTCTAGAGGATTACTATGATGATTATCAGTTTATGAATGAGGAAATATTAGAAGCTTTAGAGGAAATAAAATTCAGAAGATAGAAGTCTTGTTTGAAATGTCTTCTCATCATAAAAAAAGGAAACGATATATGTTGTTTGGAAGTTCATAAAGGTTCACCACAGGAGATATTCCTAGCAACACAAGGACAAACTGATCAGCAGAAGGTTAAGGAAGTAACTCAGTTTCATGAACCTATTCAAGCAAAGGACAACAGTGAAAACCTACAGCAATCTAGTGATAAAGGAAAAAAAGCAGTAGAGCTTGATAGCCTATATTCACAAGAGCACCTCCAGCCAGTAGTGTTTTATTCAGAGATTGAATATCAATCAAGTTTGCCTACTGAAATCCAAGAAAGTTTGCCAAAATAAGACCAACCAGGTTTGTTGATTGAAGATCACTTAAATTATTTTTCCGAGTTTGCAGACCTTGAAGAAAATCATAAAATTTCTCCATCATTATGTTCTTCTTGGGATGCTAATGAAGTTTCACGACATATTGTTACAAGTCATGCTCCTTCATCCGAAATTAATGAGATTTTGTTGCTCCCTTGCAATCTTTCATGTGAAAAAGAGAATGATAAAGAGAACTCAAAGAAGTTGACAATAGTGGATAATGAGGGAAAGCAATTGGCTCCCTTGCTGTTTGAAGAGAATCAGTTTCAACACATGAGCAAAGCAGTAGTTTGGAATGAGGTTTTTTTTCTTGTTACAAACCATCTAGAAGAACTTATGTTGCATGATTACCATGATCTTTTGGTTAGTATATTTCAGTCATCAGTGAAGAAATAATTTTCCAGGTTCATCAACAGAGCTATTAAATCCAGTGGAAAAGTTAAGTTGCCCTGTTTTAAATTCATTTTTCTACCTAGAGAGGGGGAATGCAAACTTCAGTGAAGTATCCATTTGCTTGAGTAGTTGCACTAGAAGTTTTTTATTACTTGATATGGAAGTCATTTTATCAGATTAGAGTAGGTAGATGAGTGAAAATAAGCTCGGTACTATGAGCGTTTTTCCAATTTTAGTTTCAGATTGCTTTTCATTTTTCAGATTAAGTGGATTCTAGACTCCAGTTTCAGCATAGTTCAGATTTCAACATTGAAATTTTCAAGGTGCAACAGTGATTTCTTTCAAATAGTTCGCAATGAATAGTTTAGTTGTATTTTCAGTTTAGATTTATAGTACGCAAATAAGTTGGTTGGGCAAGCATGTGGTCTATTTTTATCAGTCAAAGTCAGATGGAATAATCAGCTAGTTTCCAGTCACTAAGTTGCATGACAGGTCACGATACAGGTTGTGGGATCAACCCAATGGATAAGGCACTAATTTATGAATCTGGAGATTTGAGATTCTTGACACCTCCTCCGGAGCTACCATCCCCAGCTGGAGCTACTTTTAGTATCCTGTAATCTATAGTATCACAAGGTGACTGATTATTTCTTTTCATATATTTCATATCGTCAATAATGTTCCATAGCTGTCATTTATTTCCAAGAAGGAACTATTGGTCGAAAAGGGAAAAGAAAAACTTCTCCAAGGTTTCAAAAATCCCATTTTCCATAGACAAATTAATACATCGTTTAGTGCTTACCCATTAAACCTTCAAAACCCCTCTAATATAAAGTTTTCGGACTTAATATTACCATCTTCCATATCATATGATGTCTTTTTAAATGTTCAGTAGACCACTTCATTTGCATATACCCCACCATCCACTAACACCCCGCAAATCACCTAACACCTTTCAGCCATCTCCTCTCCCTATCTCCCTATCTGATAGCCCATAAACGTATTTCACCCCCCCCAACCTCTGAAGTTAACGTCGGGGGTGGGGGGGGGGGGTGGGTGCGAAATGAGTTGTCTGCAAATCCACTCTCACCGCTATGTGTCATTTTTCCATCGTTTCGCATCCCCACCAACCCCCCCCCCCCCCAACCCCCACCATCCTATACCACTTACCGGGTATACCCCCCTCCTAAATGGTTTTCCTGCCACAAAAAAACCAACCCCCACTACCTTTCTCGTCATCTTAACCCTTACCTTTATCGCAATCGCCAGTTTCCAACCATATTTGTAATTTCGGAATCCTACAAACTTCCTGATGCGGTAATTTGTGGGACCCATTTAATATATATATCATATATTATGTATGTGATATCATTACCGCAATAAAATTTTCACTTTTCCACTTTACCTTTATCCTTGCCTTTTCGCATCGACATATCACAACAATCCTTGCCACATTCATTTTCCACTCCACAAATATTCCAATGTGATATTAATGGGACTCATTCCCTACCATGTCACCTATCCCCCATCGCTTATCGCATATCGCAACTTAAACAGTTTGTTTCCTGTCCCCGATCCCTGATCCACTGATATGAGATATGTGATATCCTCCCTGGTCCCCAATTTGCGATCAGGTTTGATCCCTTGGTTGTGATATGCAATAAGCCCCCTCCTTCGATCTGCAATATAAGTTTTGACCATATATATGATATTTGACTTTGCGATTTGCGATATTGAAAATCATAGATCGCAATACTTCCGCCATTTCACCCTCAATTTAAATAAATCCGTCGAATCTATCCAAAAGGTTTATTCGGTTGATAGCCAAAGGCTTTCCTCCACATTTAAAGAAAGGCACCATTTCAAAATTAAAGGGATATTTTCCACTAATAAAAGAAAAGGGTTTTTCTGTCAAAATAATTCCGCCATGCACAGTATTGAAATATTAATACATGAAGACAGTCTACAATAGTGAGCAGAAAAGGAAAAAGGAAAAAAGCAGAGGTACCCAGCACGACAGCATATTAACCATAGCAGCGCAGATCAACCAAATCAGCCAACACCGCACCATATTTAATGATCCAGCACAGGCAGCCCAAAAGTAGAGCCAAATGTCATATCCACCCATAGTTTCCTCTTCGTGGCAACCTCAGCCATCTTTAGCTTAATTTTGGATTCACGAAGAGCTGTTGAATTTTTTGGATTCACGAAGGGTTGGAAAATTTAATTCCACTTGCAGTCATTGTTAGAGATATTTTTTCTGGGCCTTGCATGGCCACACTTGTCCAGTTTTTGTTTAATTGTAATTAAATAAAGTTTCCAAAGTATATAGAGAAACTGACATAGTTTTTAGTTAAATACTGCATGCATTAGCAATATCAAGGGCTGGAGGTTGGACATGGTTGGACCTTGTTGAACCTTGCATTGTAAGAAATATTGTATTGGAGCACTGTAATTTTTGGAAGCTGGAGCATAAATAGTAAGAAACCATTTGCAAGATACTTGAGATTTGTCTGTCTGGTGATGTGATTATCTTCTCTAAGGTGAATGTGTCCATTTTTTTTCCTCACTGTGTATCATTTTAAGCTGACTGCAAAACATAAATTTTAGATTATTATTTTCTATTGGAGCACCTTAATTTTGTCTGTGATTACAATATAAATGTTTTCTTCATGAAGTATGGTTAATAAATTATTAATTGATTCTTAACCACTACTGCAAATTCACTGCTTCTTTCACCTCACAATTCTTGCTACTTTAAGATCTAGCACACACAGTTAGATTTCCTTGTGATGCTTTTGAACTTTTGATGGAACAAACCAACCCTTTTGACTCTATAGCCCAATGGATTAGCTTCTGAATACCTGCTCATCCAACCAACAAAACCAATCAAAACAACCAATACCACCACTAATGTAACTAGCCTAACATCAGCATTCATAACCTTAAATAAAAATTAAATCTTATAAATAGAGAGAGCCCTCTGTGATTCTAGGAAGAATAGGTCCTAGATTCCAAAGAGGTTTGATGTTGTCCTGTATATTTTATTCTTTCCAATCATATAAATTATGGGGCCCCAACATCGCCAAAGCAGAGTACATGGAAGCCAGTCAGGCTGCATGTGAGGCCAGCTGGATGAAAAAGATTCTTGTTGGTTTGTTTGGTCATCAGATGGATCTGATGGTGATAAATTGTGATAACTAGAGTTACATTAAACTCTCGGTTAATCTAGTTTTCCATAATAGGTCCAAGCATATAGACATCTGGTACCACCATCTCAAATATTGTGTTCAGAGGTGCATTATTTTACTTCAGTATATTCCCACGGAAGACCAGGATGCAGATATTCTAACGAAGGCGCTCGCCAGGAGAAAATTCGAATACCATAGACTCATAGAGGCACAATCGGGGTAGTTGATAATCCATTTCTTGTTGAGAGGGAGTGTTGAAAAGTCAACAAGAAATGTGTTTCTAATTTAATCTTACCTTAATTAAATTGGACAATAAAATGTAATCTTATCTCATAATCACTTGTAATAGTTAACTAAGTGTGATGAACTTAGTTAGTTCATGAATTTCGAGTTGAGGGTGGTTGGTGAGGCATGTCGAGTGATTCTATTAGTTATTGATTCCAAGTTGTATTTAGTGCATTAGTTTAATGCATGATAAATCAGTGAACTCAATTAATTGAGTTAAAATTAGTTTAACTATTTGTAACAGTTTATTGCACTAGTGAGAGTTCAAGTGAATTAAATCAAATTTAATTCACATGTAGTGATATGTCATGTAATTGATGATTTATTATTAATATTTGCATGCATTTCAGTTCCAATGGAGACCAAGTTGAGACAAAGGTTAAAGGGGTTTTAACTATCAATTGTATTATTAGTAGGTTTCCCACATGCAGTAAAATGCCCATATGATTTCCCATGAGAATTGTGCAGTTTTGGAAGGCTGAAATTCCTAAATAATAGGGATAGCACTCCACATTAATTGTGCAAGAAAGGTAGGTTGAGCAGAGGCTAAAAATTGGCTAAGTGTTGGTTGATTTTGTCCGGATCAATGTGAGACAGTTGTGAGACTGCAGCATACTCTTGTGAGAAGAGTGCATTATAATTGTTTCACGATTCCTTGGTGAATATACAATAGAATATAGAGGGGTTTTGAGCAGCAAGCTTTCCCTTGGAAGATATGTGTGTTGTGGTTTGATTTGCTTCTTTCTCTACTTTTTGTGATTGGCGATCATGTTTATTTTCCACAATTAATTTGTAGAAGGATTCAATATCTTGCTTTAGCATATCGCATGATCAGATTGAATCCATTGATATAAATATTTTTTGTATAATTTCTACACATACAATAACAATATAACATAGTTTCCATCATTTTTCTTTTTGAGACAAACATAATCATTATAGTGACATCTCGTATAACCTTATTTTTGGGTATGTGTTATATTCTTTCCACGATTAGTACTCATGGGCGGACCCACCTGTTAGCCACCTATAAAATTTGTCATATCAAATGGTGGCTAAATCATTTTTTGAAGCCTTCAAGAAACAAGTTTTATTGTCAAAAATTGTCAATTCTAGAAGTCTTGTGAAAACATCATATCCTTTGATTAATCTCCATTGTTGTTTCCCTCTTGATTCTGAAATTCTGCCATTTTCTTGAATAAAAGACTGTTGCAAAAAACTACATTTTCCCCTCATTTTACCCTTGCTTTCACTCATTAACCTTCATTTTTACCCCTTTATTCCCCATGTAATTCCTTCATTTTTCATGTATTCCCTTCTTCCCTTCATAAAATCCCTTTTATAAGGTTTACAGTTCATTTTTAGACCTTACCGAAACCCCCAAATCCATTGAAAATCCTCGAGAAAATCATAAAAAATCACTTTTTACATTATGGACCTAAGCCCTTTGGGCCAAGTCCTAAACCACTTCCCCACCATATGCCCTAGCACTGGAACCAAGAACTAAACCCATTTGGCGCTTATCGCATCGAAAAAATTGATGCACGCAAGTCTCTTTGTTATGTTAAAAACTCCAATCCGATTGGCCCCTTTGTATAAACCCTCGATCCCTTTTCTGCTTCATATAACCCAAGAGCCCACAATCGGGCGCTTAAACTTATGAATAAACCCTTCCCGATCATATTTTTCCTTTGTAAATTCATAAAAGCCCACTTTTCTATGTTTTATATGAAAACCCACCGGTTCAATTTTTTTAATGAAGAGGACCATTGATCTAAAGCCGATCGACGATCCATGAAATCTCACATCGGAGATTTTCGTCGAGTGCACTTGAAATGCCCTCACCTTTGTTCTGATGCCGATTGGCTCCTTCATATATATAAACCCCGGTCCCTTTAGCCTTTTCATATATCCATAGGCCCCGCAATCGGGCACTAAACCTTAAAATTAAAACCCTCCCTGACACATTTTTCTTTAGTATTTCATAAAAAATCCGTTTTTTATGTTTTACACGCAACCCGTCGTTCATTGGTTGGAGCCCTTCTCCACCGTTGATCTTGCACCAGTCAAATGGCCAGCGCAATCTTGCATCGGAGATTTTCAATGGGCATGTTGTATATTTTATTTTCCCCTCCCGATTGGCGATCTCCCAATGGCTTATCAGTCGTCGATCTTTTCCACCTTTCCTTGATCCAACAACCTTTATCACTCCATCCCTAAGCCTTTCCCTTTGCCCATGACTTCCTCCCGATTCATTTCCCACCATCGATCTGATCCGTAGATCGACGGTCTACATTCAATTGCATCTGCGCTCTTCTGTCTCTGCCCCCGTTTTTCACAAAGCTCCGATTACATCTGGGTCGTCCCTACAATAAGATCCGAAGGTCCAGATCTTCCCTCGCCACCTTTGTTAAATTTATGAAGCCCCGCTTTATAGTGTTTTTTAGGGAAATCTCAGCCGTTGATCTCTGTAGATCAACAGCCCATACTGACCCTTTCTTTTCCTTATGTATTATTTCATCAACCCACAGATCACATCTGAGCCATTGATCTGTTCCATCCAACGGCCCAAATTCATCCCGACAGGCCCAACACTTTTGGGACCTATCCCTGCTAGGTCTGATCTTAGCCTTCTAATCCCTGATCCAATGGCTCAGATTAAAACCACTTTTCCCTACCCCCACTTGTTATCACCCGTGCATCTTATCAATGTTGTGCTTTTTCCACGACCATCAGATCTAAGACCCCTAATCTGACGGCTGATGCGCATTTTCACGTAGATTTAAGCACGAAGGTTAATTCTCCAAGAGCTATGCGATATAAGTGGTTCTGAAAGGCCACGTGTTGGCCAGGAATGCATATCATGTTCGAAAAGTTAAAACCACCTATTCGCCCTTTTGTTGCGTGAAACCCATGGTTTTCTCCTCCGAAACCGCTTTCCCCTGTTTTCACTACTTTCCAACACGTTTGTTCACCACCATTGATCTCTGCAGATCAATGGCTCAAATTCAATAAAACCATTGAACTATCACCCTCCGCTTTTCTTCCAAGGGATTTCAGGATCAATCTCCACCATTGATCTCCTTGAATGATCTCATCCGACGACCCAGATTCATCTGAGAAACCCCAAATTTCCTTTTAACATTTTTTCTCCGCCAAAGGGATTTTTCACCTATTTTCCTTTGTATTTCTTCCATTTCACGTTAAAGTGGCCTTTCTCATTATATAAACCCGGATCACTCTCGACCGTTGATCTCTGTAGATTAATGACCCTAACTTAATCTCCCCACCATTTACATCAACTGCCTCCCTTTTGATCCCGCAAAGCAGTCTCCGCCGTTGGATGCTTTCATCCAATGGCCGCGACCTAACCGCAACCTTTGAAGCAGTCTGACCAAAATTATGCAGGATTTTCTTAACATTTTTTCGTTTGTGCAGGTTTCAAAGGCTTTTCAAATGTTTTAAAAGAAAAATAAAAGCTAAGGATGACGATCCTCCCGACTTTAATTCATCCAAAAGTATCCATCTACAGGGTTCAAAATCATGTTTTATCGGTGCCTCATGAGCACTAATAACATTATAAAAGCCCTGTAACACCTGCACATCGAAAAGACACAACAAAGCATAATTAAAACAGAGAGTATCAGTGTTGAAGATCAAATCAAACCAGAGATTAATAATTAAAGCTAGTTTACACAGTTTGGGTGGATTACAGCTAAAATCAACAATTAAAAGTCTAATCCATGAAATTAAACATAGTTGAAGAATAAAAGACAATAAATTAGGCCAAATTAAGCCTAACACACAGATCAAAAGAAAATTAATCCTGTTTTAGGTCAAAACAAAAATATCTACCAAACCGAGAAAGCCTCGACTGCTACATCAGAGGCTAATTGAATCCTCTCAGCTACCAAGGCCACCTGTAACCTCAAATAATTCAATATATGGCTAATTTATTAACCAGAACAGAGCATATCTACCTTAATACAGCTAAACAGTTACTCAAAGAAAAAGAGACTTATTGCAAAAAATATCGGCAGAGTTATTACAATGATGACACAGAGCCTTAAAGTCAACAAAAGCTTCCTAGCAAGCTTAATATTTAATGTAAATCAATTAATACAGAGAAATATCTGTAATATTCTCCATTGAGCCCCTCAAAGGCCGAGAAGCATTAACTGTATTAATTTAACTTAGAATATCTTTTATCTCGTTCGACCTCCTCATTTTTTCTATAAAATATTCTTGAGGAGCTCATTGTAAAGGGTTGGTTGCAAAACTTTGAAATATACTTGTGCTCGAAACCTCTACATGTAAATAGTGTTAAAAGGCTTTTTAAGATCTATTTGTGATCTAATAAGTTAGGCTGAGAAGTGAAGATGATTGATGAATTGAAATATTGGACTTAAAGAATGTAACTGGTTTGACATCAATATACAAGCTAATTCTTGGGATCCTGGTCTATATCAGTGGTGAAGTGCTTCTTTCTGTGTTATTTTTTTTCCTTTCATGTATGCCATTTTTTCCATTATTCTCTGATAAAGAATAGCAAGCATAGAGTTAGGATTTACTATTTACAGTACCCTTCTCTAACTGATAAGCTTTATCTCAATGTTTTCCTCCAAATCGTGTATTTAATAATGATTCAATACATTTCAAGCAGTTAGGAATGCTGGCATTCCCTCGTCCTACTATTTACCTTAAACATTTTTCTTGAATTTTATTTTCATTATTTGTTTAGTAAAATTAGACTAGAAAATTGATGGTGTGCCCTGTTTTCTAGCTTCTTCCTCCAAAGGTAGTTCTAAAAGTTTCCCTAAGTGTATGCTAAAAGCAATCTAGATTTAAAAGTATCTTATCTGATCTTAGGCTGCACTTTGTTTTTCTTATCTGTTTTCATCCTTTCTAAAAGTAATTATGTGGATTGTTGGATTGTTTTTCTATTTGAGTCAGCTTTAATATGAGCCTGTCTAAAGAGGTTTATGGTGAGCCCTGCCCTTTGGTTGGTTTTAAACAGTTACTTAAAAGGCTTTTCTTATTGGATAGACTGATAAATCCTAGTTGAAATTATTGTCTGTTTCCACCCATTCAACAATTTTATTGTTTCCATTCCATCATTTAATCTCAAATATCTTTTGATACAGATGACTTTCCCCTTGGATCACTATTGAATTTTTTGCACAATTAAACCCTTTTATGACTCCATAGCCCAATGGACTAAAAACCAGCGTTATATCTATCTTATCGGCCAAACCTTGTTCTGATTGCTTGCAACTTCACACCTCTGAAACTCTTTTGTTTAGGACTTTCCACTCAACTAATAATCATGCTCATCCATCCAAAAACAAACAAAAACCTCGGTCTTCATAACTATCCTAATATCATTAACCAAAAGCCTTAAAGATAAATCAATCTTTGCACTTATTAGAGATATCCCTCTCTGGATTCAGGAGGGCTAGATCCTAGAATCCCAAAGTGGTTCAAGTGTTCTCCCTGCGGTTTGTATTTTCCAATCTTGCAAATTACAGGGAGCTAACATTTCTGGCGACTCCGCTGGGGAGATTTCTGAGTTCCTAATTACTTAGAAATATTTTATAGACTCATTAGTCTTCCAAACAACCACAAAAAGCTCAGAGAAAAACCCAAAACATTTTAGATTGGTACATGATGGTGGACCATAAAACATTTTACCTCCATAAGAGCTAAAAACTTCCACCTAGCGACTCCACACTCTGAAACTCCCAAAAGACCAAATGACTCCACTGGTAGAAGACCTTGAATTGATTGAACAGAAACGGTGACCTCTTTTCTGATCTACAAACATGGATTTAGATATAGACCCAGAAGACAAACATATGGTCATGATGGAAAAATTGATGTACATGCTTGGAAGAAGGGTGGATAGGTTTATGGCTAATTTAAACATTGGTGATCCAGAGCAACATATGCCTTTCCCTATCCAAACACAAACTCTACAACTACAAGACATGTATGATGAACAATATTATAAGGAAAACAATCAAGAAAAATTTCTGATCATGATGGAAAAGATGATGTACATGCTTGGAAAGAGAATGGATACGTTGATGGATAATATGAATATTGATGTTCTAGAGCAAGCTATGCTTTCCCCTGATCAAACACAAGCCCAATCACCTCAAGATCAAGATAGTGACCAAGATATGTATTATGATCAACACCTTATAGAAGAAGATGAGCAAAATTACAAAGAAAGCAATAAAGAAGGTTGTCAAGAAATTTGTTGATTGCCTTCCCATGTCTTGTATTATGCTGATAAGAGATCTTCACAATCAAATCACAAAAACTAATAGTGAGCAATGCTTTGAGGAAACAAGTAGCCATTTGGACAACACAAAATCTGAAATTGAGGAAACACCAACACATATAAAAACCCTTCCTTTGTGTTATAACTCAGTTCAAATTATACAACAAGAGTGGCATCCTAATAATGAACAAAAAAAAACTCATGAACCTTATATGCAAACTGAATATCATAACAATCATGAGGAATTTTTTACACAAGAAGATCAGGAAACAATAGAAAATCCTCAAAGTTTCCCTATAAGCACAAGTCAAGATCTCCTAGAAGAGGCTCAAGAAGGCATTAGGCCTCAAAATCAGCCAATACAAGAGAAAGAGAACTATTGTACCTCTTTTCTAAGAAAAAATAAAACTCCTTCTCTCTTGACAGAGGAAGAGATTGATCTAGTATTGAACAGAATGCCAACCTCTAAACCTTCATATGAACCAAATGCTTCTTCTCATCTACCTACTCCATCTTATTGTCTTGATACAAAAAATAAACTTGTAGATCAGCTAAAATAAGAGCAAATTGATGACCCAATATGTGTGATTGGTGAAATTGTTTATTCTGATAAATTTGCAAATTTTAATCAGTCTGATGATGATGATGAGTTTCAGGCAGAAACAAATCACGCAGGGAAACCAGTGTTCGATTGGTGTTATGAGTTTCACCATCGTTAGCTTGAAACTAGCAATCAACCATTTCAATCCATCACAAATAGTTTTCACATAATTGGGAATCAGCAGCCTTTCAACTCAAAGGGTGAAGAGAAGAGCAATGAAGAAATTTTTGAGCAAGTTGAAACCAAGGAGTCTTCTATTGAAAAAGAGGAAACCTTTGAAGACACCTTTGCTCCAAAATATAATAACCTCTTCACAAAGTTCGGTCCACTGAATCCAAGCATACCAGGTCTACAAGAGATCAACACTGCCAAATATGATGAATCCTCTAGTTCAGATGACGAAGAAGATGAGGGAGAAAAACAAATATAAGACTATCCTACTAAGGATATACCATATTTTCAAGAAGAAACTTCTCCCATCACTGATATCAATCTTCCATTCAAAGAACCTAAATTTTTATCAGAAACAAGCATAGATTTAGAGAAAGAAGAAATTTCACTGCTTGTTGTTTTGCAAGTTAACAATGATGATGCTTCCAAGCAACATTCTGAAGACATGGTCCTCAAAGCTGAAATATTGGAAGCGGACAATCTACCAGACATGGAGGGCCAAAAAGAAGAGAATATTCATCTTTTCTTTGTTGATCCTTTGGAAGAGTGTGTGGAAATCCCAACTGGCTCAAATTATCAAGCATGAAACCTTTTCGAGAGCCAAATGCCTGAAAAGCTGTCACCTTCTGTGATAGTCTTGGTTTTGAAGATTAATCTTCAAAATGTACTATGGATACCCTTGACAAGCAGCCATAGTCTCTTCTTCTTCTTAACACTACTCAACTGGCTACATTGGCACTTTTGTATCATATCTGTTAGTATGAATCTTTCGTCAGAAAAATACCACTTTAGCTACGCATAAAAAATAGCCCTAACATCAATTATGGCTGCCAATATCTTTAAATCTACAGTTATTTGATCCAAATAAAGCTGCACAAATCCAGATCTATGCATAAAAGACATTAAGCAGTGAAAATAAAATGTTACTCTATGCATCCAATAGATAAGACAAGAAGAATATATTTGAAAGAATTTTTGTATTAAAGGGGCACCTGAGAGGAAAACAAGAAAGGCATTTCCAATTCTCCTCAATGGGATGGGTTCTTGAAAGTCCTCAGTATTTCAGATCTAAAACTTCTCTCTCTTGTTGGTGTAGAAAACCCAGACAAACATAGAACTCAAAGGGAGCTCACAAAGCAAATGATGGAAAATGTGACAATGATAATGGCTCAAAGTCAGACCAAGAGTATAGATCCAGAGTGATCCAATGCAATGAAAGGTGACAAATGAATGGGAAAACCCTTCTATTTATAACAAAATATTAGGGCGGTCTAGAACTTGGTGCATGAATAAAATATTATTAACCAACTTCTAGAACCACCTTTTGGGAATATTTTATTACATTTGTTGGAGGGAAAAGGATTTTGTCTTGGGTAAAATCCTTATTTGTAAATAATAAATAAATAAATGATTTATTTATTATTTTTAAGGAAATGGTGGAAATATAATTAAATAAATAATGATTTATTTAATTATTTATAAATGATTTAGTCAAATTTAACTAGGAATATTATTTAAATAAGGATTAAATAACTTATTCCTAGGAAATAATCAAATAAATGAGGATTTATTTAATTTATTTCCTTGTTTTGGGTTAAATATGACCAGGAATAATAATTAAATTGATGTTTAAATAAGTATTCCTTGAGGAAATATAAACAAATATAGATTTGTTTATTATTTCCTTTTGGGGTTTCCTGTTTAGACCATAAACAACTTAATAAAGGTGTTTTACTAAGTTATTTCACATAGTGAAAGAAATTTCACTTAGGGTAAAATTGGTCTTACATGGTGTATTTGGGTCCATCTAATGATAATAGGTTAGATGACCAAAAAATGGTGTAACAATATCATAATGTAAATACTCCAAGTTAGACTAGGTTAGATAGCTCAGTTTTGAGCATTTAGATAGTTGTTGATTTTTTTCTTGAAAGAAAAATAAAAAATACAAAAACATTAAAAGAAAGAAAAGAGGGTAGATTGTAAAACAAGAAAGGTACAACCCCATACCCAAAAAAGAGAAACAAATATGAAAGTGTGCAAGCTCAAATGCCACTCCTGAAAAACAAACTTCTAATTAGTTATACAGCCTAATCATGACTAATTAGTTTTAAATTTACTGCTGATAGGTTAGTGAATTCAATTTTCCAAACAACTTAATCTTGGCTTATCAGTTAGGTAGATTAGGATAGAAGGAAAAAGGTTCAAACAAGCTCAAAATTCAAACCTTAGTTTTCAAAAGAAAAATGACTCCAATCTGTTTTAATCATGAGTCAAAAAACAGAAGTAAACTGATTCTAATGAACTCAAAATCTGAACCAGAGAACAAGGGAAAAATAGCTCGATTAAATTAAAAAAACAGAGCTGAAGAAAAGAGAAGGTCATGCTGAGAGCTTTCAGATCTTAAGCCTTCAACATTTTGATTTAATTTTCTGTAAATAATAATCTATGTGCAGCTTGTTTTTTATGCCATAGATCAAGCACAAGTTAGACTGTTCAATCCTGACTTGTATGCTTTTAAATTTATGTTTTAGAAATTAGTGAATAAAAATCTATTAGACTGTTTAATCCTAATAGATAGAAGATTAGGTAGAGAAGCTTATGGACTCAACTGATTAATCTGAGTTCATGGAGAAATAAGAAGTAGAAATAGATTAGTTTTTTTTATTTTAAAAGAATAAAATGTTGTAAAAGAGTTTTCCAATCCTAATGCACTCTGAAAGAGGAAAAAATGTTAGATCAGTAGGATTGGGTAGGTAGAAATCTTGTGTTGATGAAGTTCCATTGTTTTTTCATGGCTGCTAACACTTTCAAAACAGAGGAAGATCATCCAAGTAAGGAAGGTTGCATCCCAATGGATGAGGCACTGATCAGCCCCCCAGAGAATGCAAGTCTGAAGTTCTTGATGCTTTCAAGAAGGCACCATCCCCATGTGGAGCCACTGTTATCCACCTATAAAATTTCTCATATCAAATGGTGGCTAAATCATTTTTTGAAGCCTTCAAGAAACAAGTTTTATTATAAAAAATTGTCAATTCTTGAAGTCTTGTGAAAACATCATATTCCTTGATTAATCTTCACTATTGTTTCCCTCTTGATTCTGAAATTCTGTTGTTTTCCTGAATAAAAGACTGCTGCAAAAAACTCCATTTTCCCCTCATTTTACCCCTTCTTTCACTCAAATTTAACCTTCATTTTTACCCCTTTATTCCCCATGAAATTCCTTCATTTTTCATGTATTCCCTTCTTCCCTTCATAAAATCCCTTTTATAAGGTTTAAAACTCATTTTTAGACCTTATAAAAACCCCCAAATACATTGAAAATCCTCGAGAAAATCATAAAAAATCACTTTTTACATTATGGACCTAAGCTCCTTTGGGCCAAGTCCTAAACCACTTCCCCACCATATGCCCTAGCGCTGGAACCAAGCGCTAAACCCATTTGGCACTTATCGCATTGGAACAATTGATGCACGAAAGTCTTTTTGTTATGTTAAAAACTCCGATCCGATTGGCCCCTTTGTATAAATCCCCGATCCCTTTGTCGCTTCATATAACCCAAGAGCCTACAATTGGGCACTTAAACTTATGAATAAACCCTTCCAGATCATATTTTTCCTTTGTAAATTCATAAAAACCCACTTTTCTATGTTTTATATGAAAACCCACCGGTTTAATGTTTTTAATGAAGAGGACCATTGATCTAAAGTCGATGGATGATCCATGAAATCTCGCATCGGAGATTTTCGTCCGGCGCACTTGAAAGGCCCTCACCTTTGTTCTGATGCCGGTTGGCCTATTTATATATATATAAACCCCAGTCCCTTTAGCTTTTTCATATATCCACAGGCCCCGCCATCGGGCACTAAACCTTAAAATTAAAACCCTCCCAATGCATTTTTTCCTTAGTATTTCATAAAAAATCCGTTTTTTATGTTTTACACGCAACCCACCATTCATTGGTTGGAGACCTTCTCCACCGTTGATCTTGCACCAATCAAACGGCCAGTGCAATCTCACATCGGAGATTTTCATTGGGTGCGTTGTATATTTTATTTTCCCCTCCCGATTGGTGGTCTCCCAATGGCTTATCAACCGTCGATCTTTTCTGCCTTTCCCTGATCCAACGACCTTTATCACTCCGTCCCTAAGCCTTTCCCTCCGCCCATGACTTCCTCCCGATTCATTTCCCACCATCGATCTGATCCACAGATCGACGGTCTACTTTCAATCACATCTTCACTCTTCTGTCTCTGCCCCCACCGACCGCAAAGTTCCGATTACATCTAGGGCGTCCCTGCAATAAGATCTGACGGTCTAGATCTTCCCTCGCCACCTTTGTTAAATTTATGAAGCCTCACTTTATAATGTTTTTCGGGGAAATCTCAGCCACTGATCTCTGCATATCAACGGCCCATACTGACCCTTTCTCTGCCTTATGTATTATTTCATTAACCCACATATCACATCTAAGTCATTGATCTGTTCCATCCAATGGCCCAAATTCATCCCAACAGGCCCAACACTTTTGGGACCTATCCCTCCTAGGTCTGATCTCAGCCGTCTAATCCCTGATCCAACAGCTCAGATTAAAACCACTTTTCCCTGCCCCTACTTGTTATCACTCGTGCATCTTATCAATATCATGCTCTTTCCACGACCAGCAGATCTAATACCCCTGATCTGACGGCTGGCGTGCATTTTCGCGCAGATTTAAGCACGAAGGTTAATTCTCCAAGAGCTACACGATATAAGTGGTTTTGAAAGGCCACGTGTTGGCCAGGAACACATATCGCATTAGAAAAGTTAAAACCACCTATCTGCCCTTTTTCTGCACAAAACCTGTGGTTTTCTCCTCTGAAACTGCTTTCCTCTGTTTTCACTGCTTTCCATCGCATTTGTTTACCATCGTTGATCTCTGCAGATCAACGTCTCAGATTCAATAAAACCATTGAACTATCGCCCTCCACTTTTCTTCCAAGGGATTTCAGGATCAATCTCCACCATTGATCTCCTTGACCGATCTCATCTGATGGCCCAGATTCATCTGAGAAAACCCAAATTTCCTTTTAACATCTTTTCTCCGCCAAGGGGATTTTTCACCTATTTTCCTTTGTATTTCTTCCATTTCGCATTAAAGTGGCCTTTTTCATTATATAAACCTGGATCACTCCCAACCATTGATCTCTGCAGATCAATGACCCTAACTTAATCTCTCCACCATTTACATCAACCGCCTCCCTTTTGACCCCGCAAAGCAATCTCTACCATTGGATGCTTTCATCCAACAGTCGCAACCTAACCGCAACCTCTAAAGCAGTCTGACCCAAATTATGCAGGATTTTCTTAATATTTTTTGGTTTGTGCAGGTTTCAAAGGCTTTTCAAGTGTTTTAAAAGAAAAATAAAAGCCGAGGATGACGATCCTCCAAGCTTTCATTCATCCAAAAGTATCCATCTATAGGGTTCAAAATCATGTTTTATTGGTGCCTCATGAGCACTGATAACATTATAAAAGCCCTGTAATGCTTGCACATCGACAAGACATAGCAAAGCATAATTAAAATAGAGAGTATCAGTGTTGAAGATCAAATCAAACCAGAGATGAATAATTAAAGCTGGTTTACACAGTTTGGGTGGATTACGGCTAAAATCGACAATTAAAAGCCTAATCCACCAAATTAAACACAGTCGAAGAACAGAAGATAGGAAATTAGGCCGAATTAAGCCTAACACGCAGATCAAAAGCAAATTAATCATGTTTTAGGTCAAAAAAAAAATATCTACCAGACCGAGAAAGCCTCCACTACCACATCAGAGGCTAATTGAATCCTCTCAGCTACCAAGGCCACCTGTAGCCTCAAATAATTCAATAGACGGCTGAGTTATTAACCAAAATAGAGCATGTCTGCCTTAATACTGCCGAACAGTTACTCAAAGCCAAAGAGACTTATTGCAAAAAATATCAACAGAGTTATTACAATCATGACACAGAGCCTTAAAGTCAACAAAAGCTTCCCAGCAAGCTTAATATTTAATGTAAATCAATTAATACAGAGAAATATCTGTAATCTTCTCCATTGAGCCCCTCAAAGGCCGAGAAGCATTAACTATATTAATTGAACTTAGAAGATCTTTTATCTCATTCGACCTCCTCATTTTTTCTATAAAATATTCTTGAGGAACTCATTGTAAAGGGTTGGTTGCAGAAATTTGAAATATACTTGTTCTCGAAACTTCTACATGTAAATAGTGTTCAAAGGATCTTGAAGCTCTGTTTGTGATATAATAAGTTGGGCTGAGAGGTGAAGATGATTGTTGAACTGAAACATTGGACTTGAATAATGTAATTGGTTTGACATCAATATACAAGTTGATTCTTGGGATCCTGGTCTATATCACTGGTGAAGTGCTTCTTTCTGTGTTATTATTTTTCCTTTCATGTATGCCATTTTTTCCATTATTCTATGATAAATAACAAAAAGCATAGAGTTAGGATTTACTATTTAAAGTACCCTTCTCTGATTGATAAGCTTTATCTCAATGTTTTCCTCCAACTCGTGTATTTAAGAATGATTCAATAAATTTCAAGCAGTTAGGAATGCTGGCGTCCCCTTGTCTTACTGTTTACCTTAAACATTGTTCTTGAATGTTATTTTCATTATTTTCTTAGTAAAGTTAGACTAGAAAAGTGATGGTGTGCCCTGTTTTCTAGCTTCTTCCTCCAAAGGTAGTTCTAAAAGTTTCCCTAAGTGTATGCTGAAAGCAGTCTAGATTTAAAAGTATCTTATCTGATCTTAGGCTGCGCTTTTTTTTTCTTATCTGTTTTCATCCTTTATGAAAGTAATTATGTGGATTACTAGATTGTTGGTCTATTTGAGTCAGCTTTAATACGAGCCTGTCCAAAGAAGTTTATGGTGAGCCCTGCCCTTTGGTTGGTTTTAAATAGTTACTTAAAAGGCTTTTCTTGTTGGATAGACTGATAAATCCTAGTTTAAATTATTGTCTGTTTCCACCCATTCAACACTTTTATTGTTTCCATTCCATCATTTAATCTCAAAGATATTATGATATAGATGACTTTCCCCTTGGATCACTCTTGAAATTGTTGCACAATTAAACCCTTATATGACTCCATAGCCCAATGGACTAAAAACCAACATTATATCTATCTTATTGGCCAAATCTTGTTCTGATTGCTTGCAACTTCACACCTTTGAAACTATTTCGTTTAGGACTTTCCACTCAACTAATAGTCATGCTCAGCCATCCAAAAACAAACAAAAACCTCGGTCATAACTAGCCTAATATCATTACCCAAAAGCCTTAAAGATAAATCAATCTTTGCACTTATTAGAGATATCCCTCTCTGGATTCAGGAGGGCTAGATCCTAGAATCGAAAAGTGTTTCAAGTGTTCTCCCTGCAGTTTGTATTTGCCAATATTGCAAATTACAGGGAGCTAACACCACCTGTGATTTTTTGCATGGGTTTGCACATGGTTTTGGGGGACGATGGTTTTCGGCCCCTGGTATTTTGTAGATCCGGTCAAGGGAACTACGGTTATGTTATAATCCAGGGTTAATGGATTGGGGTTTATGTATGCTTCAGCATGTATATATATGTGTTGTAACACTTAAAGGAATATAATGAAAAATCAAGCTGGTCATCCCGATTTGGGATCCAGGGGAAAATCTCAGTGTATATCTATTTTATGTTTTATGCTCTCGCTATTGTTTATTTTCTATTTTTAAGATTCGTTTGTAGATCATTTTTGTACAGGGTTAAAACCAACATTTGGTATTGGAGTTGTTTCAGCTTCAAGGGGAAGCCTTTGCTACTGAGGGTTTTTTTTTTTCAAGCCTGAGGTAGACCTTTTTCAATGGGAGATCTATGGGATTGATTATTGCGGTGAAAGAAGATGGCGAGCAGTGGAAAGATAGAGATTGAAAAATTTAATGGTCAGAGTTTTGAGTTGTGGAAGCTCAAGATGGAGGACCTGCTGGTGGATAAAGATCAATGGATCACTGTAGATCCAAGTACTAAACCAATGGAAATGTCATATGAAGACTGGAAGAAGTTGGATCGGAAGGTGAAGATAACAATATGGTTGTGTGTCTTAGATTTGGTATTTTTGAGAGTATTTGGGGAAGCTACGAAAAAGAATTTGTGGGAAAAACTTGAGACTTTGTACCAATCTAAGTCTCTAGTGAATAAATTGTTCTTGCAGAAAAAGATGTATAACCTCAAGATGAAAGATGGAGAATTGGTGACAGAGCATCTGAACGCCTTCAATACTGTGGCAATCCAGCTATCATCTCTTGATATTAAAATCTCATATGAAGATAAGTGCATCATTTTTTTGTGTTCTCTACTAGATTTGTGGGATATTCTATTTATTGCAATAGGTAGCAATACAACTACCTTGAATTTTGATGACATTGTATCTTCCTTGCCATTAGAGGAAATGAGATGGATAAATATGGAGGGTCATAATGGAGATGCCTTATCTGTACGAGAAAGGTCCCAGCACAGAAACAATAATAACGTTTTGAGTGGGAGATCTAGATCTAGAGGGAGATCTAAATCTCCTGGAAAGTTTGTAAAGGTGTGTTGGAAATGCGGAAAGGAAGGGCACTACAAAAAGGATTGCAAATCTAAAGCTCCTAAGAAAGGAAAGGGATTTGATGATGCTCCTTCTACAGAGGAAAAAACATCCTTGAATGAAGGTGGGGATGTGCATTTGGCTTCTTCTTCAAATACACATGTAGATCATGAGTCATGGTTGATTGACTTGGGTGCATCCTTTCACTTTACTCCCCATAGGGAGTGGTTCTACTAGTATGAGAAATATGATGGTGGTGATGTATTCCTAGGGGATGATAGGAAGGATAGAATCGTCGGACGTGGAAAATTCAAGTTGAAGTTGCAAGGTGGAAGGATTAGAACACTTCATGGTATTCAACACATTCCTGCATTGGCCAAAAATTTGATTTCTGTAAGCAATAAAGATGATGCAGGTGTAAAAATAGTGTTTGAGAAAGATACCTGTAAGATGGTTTGGGGAGCACTGGTATTAATGTGGGGAGTTCGGATTGGAACTCTATACAATCTTCAAGGCAACACTGTTATTGATGGGTGCAACAATTCTATGGTTCCTGAAAGTGATCGGAAAGCCTAGCGGTCTCTAGAGAAAAGACCATGCTATGGCATCAATGGCTTGGACATATTGGATAGAAGGGCCTTCGGATACTGCATGCAAATTGTATGGTATAAGTTATGTCTAATTTCTCTCTGGATTTCGATTTCCGTGAACACTGTGTATATGGGAAGCAGAATCGGGTGATTTTTCCTTCTGGTGCTAAGAGGGTGAGCAAGATATTAGAGCTTGTGCACAGTGATGTGTTTGGACCTATGTAAATTCCATCACTAGGTAAGTCTGTGTATTATGTTTCATTGATAGATGACTTCTCAAGGAATACATGGATATATTTCTTGAGAAATAAATCTGAAATATTTTATAGATTTAAAGAATTTAAGGCTCTGGTGGAAAACCAGATAGACAAGAAGATAAAGGTGTTGAGGTCAGATAATGGTGGGGAGTTCTGCAAGAAGGAATTTGAGGAGTTCTGTAAGAAGTGTGGTATAGCACGGCAGAAGACTACTCCACGCACACCTCAGCAAAATGGAGTTGCAGAAAGAATGACCAGAACGCTGATGGAAAAGGCAAGAAACATGCTCAGTGGTACTGGGTTAGGACAAGAAGTCTGGGCAGAGGTAGTGGAGACTGCATGTTACCTGGATAACAGATCACCTTCATCATCGTTGGAGGATAAGACTCCACATGAGGTATGGACTGGTAAGAAACCCTCTCTTTCACATCTGAGGGTATTTGGATGTGATGCATATGTACATGTTCCAAAGGAGAAAAGGACCAAGTTGGATAATAAATCTAAAAAGTGCATGTTTATTGGGTATAAGGATGGTTTAAAGGGTTACAAGCTTTGGAACCCAGAAACAAGGAAGGTTGTGTACAACCGAGATGTGGTGTTTAGAGAGGTGAACGATGTAACTTGTTAAACATGAAGTCCTAAAAAAGGAACCTAAGAAGATAGAGTTTGAGCTAAAGGAGGATGAAACAGACTCTACAACAGAAGAAGACTCAGAAGAGGAAGAGCCACAAACTCCAGATGTGAGAAGTTTAGTTCGGGAAAGAAGACAACCATAAAGGTATAGTCAATCTACTTTCTATTCAAATTTTTCTTTAACTATAACTAATGATGATCCCAAAACCGTCAGGGAGGTAGTAGATTCAAAGGATGTAAAACTCTAGAAGGAGGCCATGGTTGATGAAATGGCATCCTTACATAAAAATGAGGCATGGGATCTAGTGGAGTTGTTGGATGGAAGGAAGCCCATCGGGAGCAAATGGGTGTTTAAGAAGAATATGAATGTAGAAGGCAAGGTGGATAAATACAAAGCTCGATTGGTAGCAAAAGGTATTCCCAGGTGACGGGGATTGATTTTGGTGATATTTTTTCACCTGTTTCCAAAGTTACTTCTATTAGATTACTTTTATCTATTGTCGCTACATTTGATTTTGAGGTAGAACAAATGGATGTGAAGACAACATTTCTTCACGGGGATCTGGAAGAGGAGATCTACATGAAACAACCTGCAGGCTTTATGGTGAAGGGGAAGAAAGAACTGCTATGTAGGTTAAAGAAGTCTCTGTATGGGTTAAAACATTCACCAAGGATGTGGTATCAGAAATTTGATACCTATATACGGGGACTTGGCTTCACCAGAAGCATGGAGGATAACTGCGTTTCTTTTAAATTAATTGGTGACCGTGTTATTTATTTGGTCTTGTATGTGGATGATATGTTGTTGATTTTGAAATGACAAAGAAATTATCCAAGATTTGAAGACCCAACTGTTCTCCAAATTCGACATGAAGGATCTTGTTGCTGCAAAATATATTTTGGGCATGGAAATTAAGAGAGATCGGGAAAACAGGAAGCTCTGGTTAAACCATAGGAAGTATGTCGAGACTATATTGCATAGGTTCAATATGCAGGATAGTAAACACGTTAATGTTCCTATTCCTGTAGGTGTAAAGATGTCTTCTGAATAGTGTCCCAAGACACAAGAAGAAGAGGAGGATATGTCCCATGTTCCATATGTAAGGGTAGTGGGTAGCCTGATGTATGCAATGGTATGTACTAGACCAGACATTGCACATGAAGTGGGAGTATTGAGAAGATTTATTTCAAACCCGGGGAAGGAGCATTGGATAGTAGTGAAGCGGGTTTTCAGATATTGTGTGGCACTAGTGATTATGGCTTGTGCTACCAGGGAAGACCAGGATTGGAAATTCATGGTTTTGTTGATGCAGACTGAGCTAGAGATCTAGACCAAAGAAGATCTACAAGTGGGTATGTGTTTAGCATATTTGGAGGTGCAGTCAGTTGGATGAGTAAAAGATAGTCTGTATTGGCTCTTTCAACTACAGAGGCAGAATACATGGCAACCACTTATGCAAGAAAGGAATAAGTTTGGTTGCAAAGATTGTTTTCAAGTATGGGGTTGGTGCAGTGAGCTATAAGGATAGAATTTGATAGCCAAATTGCAATATTCTTGGCTAAGAACCCTGCTTATCATTCCAAGATAAAGCAAAATGATGTTCAATATCACTTTCTGAGAGATATGGTTGAGGATAAAAGGGTGTTGCTGGTAAAGGTGGACACTTTGAAGAATGTTGTAGATGAATTGATGCAGTTTGTGAGAACTCAAAAGGTCTTTTGGTGTAGAGAAAAAATGGGTGTTGCAGAGCTAGACTGATTATTAAGCTCTCTGGTGGCCCCCTGCGGAAAGAAAACAACAAGTGGGAGAATGTTGGGTATGTGTTATATTATTTCCACGATTAGTACGATGCATTGTGCATTGCGTCGAGCGCAGTGCCTTGGGAAAAATTTTGGACATTGGATAAACCGACACTCCCCATGTGTTTCGTGACATGGATTAACCACCTCTCGTGGATCCTTATCTCTGGCGATGCGATTGTTGACTAATACCTGCGGGTTTTGGTCTAACGACAATCGTGATTCCCAACAAGTGGTATCAGAGCGTAGGTCACGAGTTCGATCCACACTTGGCTCGTGTTGGTGGGGAGATTGTTGGACATTGGATAAACCAATGGTACCCATGTGTTTCGCGACATGGACTAACCACCTCTCGTGGATCCTTATCTCTGGCGATGCAACTATTGACTAATACCTGCGGGTTTTGGTCTAATGACAATCATGATTCCCAACACTTGTTCAGACATAAACCTGTCAAATTTTAGATACCACTACCTCAGAGCCTGTTTTAAGCCATACAAGCTCTTCCTCAACCTCCACACTAATTTCTCCTTCCCTTTGACCTCATATCCTTGTGTTTCCTGCATATAGATCTCTTCCTCCAAGTCTCCATGGAGAAAGGTTGTCTTTACATATAACTGTTCAAGATGCAAATCTTCTACTCCCACTAGACTTAAAATATTTCTGATTAAATTCATTTTAACAACAGGAGAAAATATTTCATCAAATTCAATACCTTTCTTCTGTACGAACCCCTTCACCACAAGTCTAGATTTATACCTTTGTTTTCCTCCATCTTCTTCCTTCAACCTATAAACCCTTTTATTCTGCAATGTTGTTTTACCTACAGGTAACCTGACTAAGTCCCAAGTCTCATTATGTACCAAGGAGGCCATCACTTCGTTTATGGCTAGCTCCGACTTATTCCCAG
This sequence comes from Pinus albicaulis, assembly GCA_034641835.2. Lineage (NCBI taxonomy): Eukaryota > Viridiplantae > Streptophyta > Pinopsida > Pinales > Pinaceae > Pinus > Pinus albicaulis. Next base: position 1,561,431,450 of record CM076581.1, read on the forward strand.
TTTATACCTGCATTTCTTCTTCATAAAATTCTATTTCACCAGAATTAATCAACAACACTTAATATAATGAAGGAGAGTATCATTTACGGGGTCTGCATATCCTGGTAGATCTTCTAACACCACTTTCAAGTGTTTGAGGTACTTGTTACTGTTGTGGTTGTTTATCATTATGATTTTCAGGCACCTTTACTTTTTTTGTGATCTTATCAAGCACTATGTATTCCCTATTTTCTTTTTCCTGTCTATTTTCCTACATTTGATCCTTATACAAAACCTTTTCATTGAATATGACATCTCTACTCCTAATGATTTTATGATTTTCATAATCATATAAGCGATAACTAAAATCATTAACACCATGTCCAATAAATGCACATGTCTTTCATTTTTCCTCAAGCTTTGTTATGTTTTCTTTATTAATGTGGACAAAGGCTTCACAACCGAAGGTCTTTAAAAAAAAGTAGTTTACCTTTTTTCCTGTCCATTCCTCCTTTGGAATACCACCATCCAAGGAACTTAAAGCTCCTTTGTTTATTAGATAAACAATAGTATCTACGACATCTGCCCAAAATTGTAAAGGAAATCCTACATGCAATCTCATGCACCTTGCATGCTCCATGATTATCATATTCATCCTCTCTCACACACAATTTTCCTGTGGTGTTCCTAGAACTGCCTTCTCTCTACAAATTCCATGCTTCGAATAATACTTATCAAACTCTTTGATGCACTATTCACCTTCATTTTCTTATCTAAGACACTTCAACTTCTTTCATGTCTCATCCTCAACCAAAGATTTCCATTTCTTGAAAGTATCAAATACATCAGATTTATTCTGAATACAATATTTCCAAGTTTTCCTAGTTGCATCATAAATAAAAGTAACATAATAATGATAGCCACCAAGAGATGATACCTGAGTAGAACCCCATACATATGTATGCACAATCTCTAATTTTGCGCTCTTCTTTTCTTTCTCAACTCTAATAAATATAACTCTCTTTTGTTTTCCATAAACACAATTCTCACAGAAATCCAAATCAATTTGCTTCAAACATGGCAAAAAATTTCTTGAGTGAAGAATTTGCATCCCCTTCTCACTCATGTGTCTGAGCCTATGATTCCATAATTTTTCATCTGCTGCTGTTTGGGTTAAAGCATTAAGAAAATTGGAAATAAAATGTACCAACATTTTCTCATTTTTCTATTACTAGGGCTCCTTTAGGGACCTTCCAGGTTTTTCTGTAAAAGTTGTCACAAAACCTTCACTACCTAACTTCCCTGTTGAAATCATATTTTTCCTCAGATCTGGAACATGCCTTACCTCCTTTAATAGACATTGATTTTAATTCTGATGTTTTATAAGAACTTTACCTATTCCAACGATTTTACAGGGTTTACCATCACCCAGACGAACCTGTCCAAAATCTCCTTGAATGTATTCATGAAAATGTTTCCTATCAAGTGTGGCACGGAATGAGGCCGCTAAATCTACCACTCAAGAACCAATAACATTTTCTGATGAAGGATTCAAAGCATATTGCAACACATCACTTGTCACATTTGCTTCATGATTTTTTTCCTTTTTTGTGTCTCCTTATTTTCCCTTCCGAGACTTATAGTATTTCTTCAAGTGCCCTTTCTTCCCACATTTCTAGCACTTTATCCCCGATATGGACTTGGGTATGCCTTTCCTTCACTTACTACGATGTATTGTGCTCTTTCCTCTTTCCATTTTTCTTCCCCTAGTCTCTGCACTCAAAGAATTACCTAATGTCTCACTAGATCTTTTTCATTGCATTTCCCCGCTAAGGATGGCACCGACAACATCATCAAACTTTAAAGTACTAGATCTAGAGATAGAGTTACTAATGGTGATAACTAAACCATTCCAATTTTCTAGCAATGAGCACAGAAATTACATGGTTGTTACACCATTTTTTGGTCATCTAACCTACTATCATTAGATGGACCCAAGTACACCATGTAAGACCAATTTTACCCTAAGTAAAATTGCTTTCACTATGTAAAATAACTTAATAAAACACATTTATTAGGTTGTTTATGGTCTAAAAAGGAAACCCCAAAAGGAAATATTAAACAAACCTATATTTGTTTGATTTTCCTCAAGGAATAATTAATTAAACAATAATTCAATTATTATTCCCGGTCATGTTTAACCCAAAACAAAGAAATTAATTAGATAAATCTTTATTTATCTTATTATTTTCTAGGAATAATTATTTAAATCTTATTTAAATAACATTCCTTGTTAAATATGACTAAATCACCCACAAATAATTAAATAAATCATTATTTATTTGATTATCATTCAACCACTTCCTTAAAATGATAAATAAATCATTTATTTATTTATTATTTACAAATAAAGGGATTTGACCTAAGTCAAATACTTTTTCCCTCCAACAAATATAATAAAATATTCCATAAAAGGTGGATCTAGATTTGGTTAATATTATTTTAATCATGCACCAAGATCTAGAATGACCCAACATTTTGTTATAAATAGGAGGGTTTTTCCTACCATTCTTCACCTTTTGTTGCCTATTAGATCACTCTGGATCTATACACTTGGTCACATTTTTCTACATTATTTGCTGTGTGAGCTCCCTTTGAGTTCTATCTTTGTCCGGGTTTTCTACACCAACAAGAGAGAGAGATTCTAGATCTGAAGTGCTGAGGACTTCCAAGAACCCATCCCATTGAGGAGAATTGGATACACCTTCTTGTTTTCCTCCCAGGTGCCCTTAATACAAAAATTCTTTCAAAAAACATTGTTCTTGTCTTTTCTATTGGATGTATGGAGCAAAACCTTGTTTTTACTGCTTAATGTCTCTTTATGCATAGATCTGGTTTTTTGTAGCACTTGTCTTGATCAATTAACTGCAGATCTAAAGATATTGGCAGCCATATTTGATGTTAGGGCTATAAGTTATGCGTAGCTAAAGTGGTCTTTTTTCGTACACTTCGACAAAAGATTCATACTAACAATGGCTCTAAATTCATCATTAAAATTTACCCCTATAGAACTTAACTAAATGGTAACTATATTAAATTCATTTAAATGATTAGTGGCATATCCACCTTTTGACATATTCATATTAAATAAATGTTTCATTAGAAATACCTTATTTGAGGCCGAGGGTTTTTCATATAGTTTGGCCAATGTCATGATTAAACCCTTCGTTGTCATTTCCTTTGAAATATTAAAGGCTATCGACGCCGCCAGGCATAGCCATATTGTTCCAAGTGTCTTTTTGTCGAGAATCTCCCATTCCGCATCTGTCATACTCGACATAAAGACACTTGGAACAATACGACTATATGGTATATATAGATCTTTCTGATACAGATAATATTCCATCTGGATCTTCCACATATGGTAGTTGTGGCCATTAAATTTCTCAACCCTAAACCTACCATATTCCACCATTTCTCCCAATCGAACCAAGAACCTTACTTTCATGCGAGTTTATTAGTCAAATATACCTTCGGCTCTAATACGAGTTATTAGAAAATTATATATTAAAGAGCAATGGAACAGATAAAATATGTGGAAACATAAACTCAAAAAACATATATAACAAGAGAGACACAGATATACGTGGTTCACCCAATTTGGGCTATGTGCACGGAGAAACATCTTGTCCTTCCTTTTATATTATCCAACAAAATGAAGAGATACAATCTACATTAGATCTGCTATAATTTCCTCGACTCTCTCACACAACCCCACTCTCTCTTTCTCGCTCAAAATACACATAATAATACACAGTTGCAATACAATTCCCTCATATAAATGGATGGGTATCCTTCTAGGGAAAAAAACCATAAATTAGCATAAATTCTACCATCAGATCATCTGCCTAATGAACGACCGAGATTGACTACGAAATTACAATATTTTACAAGGAAATTTTACATCTATTTTTTGCTTCGAGGGTGCTGCCCTCACACCACCCGCATGGAGGGGTGTAGAGTCTTCCTTACGTATAAATTCGATTGAAACAAAGACCTCTGAATCAAGAAGATAATCAGGATCCACACCTAACCGATGATTTCTAGTTTTATTTAATTGTTTGCACTATATGCGTTGATTTCATTGAAGATTTTTGTTTCTAATCCTATTTGATTGCTTTCTCTAGATGCATTAATTTTAGTGTAGATGATTATTTCTAATATTATTTGATTGCTTGCACTAGATGCATTGATTTCAGTGTAGATGATGATTTTCGATCATATTTGATTGTTTGCACTAGATATTTTTATTTCAGTGTATATGTTTATTTCTAATTATATTTTATTTCTTGCACCAGATGCATTCATTTCAGTGTAGATGTTGATTTCTAATCCTATTTGATTGCTTGCACTAGATGCATTGATTTCAATATAGATATGAATTTATATTCCTTTTTTATTCCTTGCGCTATATGCATTGATTTCATATAGATGTTGATTTATAAACTAATTTGATTCCGTACATTATATATATTGATTTCATTACAGAATTTGTTTTCTAATACTATTTAATTGTTTGCATTAGATGCAGTAGATGTCAATCTTGAGGTTGTATATTATTAAAAAAAAATCAAGATATATTTAGTAATACCTAGAGGGAAACTATTAAGAATTAATTAGTTGTCAAAAGTTGTGATACCTAGAATTAAAATGAAACGAATGTGGAGATTCGTTAGTCCTGCAAAGTGCAAATTAATCCTTGACAAGATCGTCTCCCTTCATCATCACTAACTAATTACTAATAGACAATTACATATATTCAAAATATATTTAAATTTATTGATAGATAAACAACAATGTATTCAAAATATTTATAAGAGGAAAAGATTTATTTATAAACATTCAAAACAAATCAAATTTTTTTTGAAAGAGATGTGATAATTGTATGGAGAAACAAAGAATGTAAATATTTTATAAATGACCACTCATTACAAAAAATAAAATATATTATTTCTTGAATTTGTAAAATAGACTATTAAAAACAAAATAATCAAAATATTATTGAAGGAAATAAATTATTTCAAACATTAACAAAAGTAAATTATTTCAAGCTTAATTTTGGCACAGTAAATTATTAAAACTTCTTCAAAATATATTTAGTAATACCTAGAGGGACACTATTAAGAATTAATTAGTTGTCAGAACTGTGATACCTAAAATTAAATGAAATAGATGTGTAGTATCAATCTTCCTGCAAACTATTGACAAAATTTTCTCCTTCTTCATCACCAACTAATTACTAATATACAATTACATACACATATAAAAATATAACACAACTGTAACATTCACAAACATTAGCATCCAAATCCAAACACATAAACACACAAACCACTCAAAGCATCCAAACACACACCTACAAATCATTCCAAGAAAGCAACACAGAGTAAATTAAAGAAGAGAAAGATATGGTCATGCCAAGAAAAAAAACACATAATGTGAATTTTGATGTTAATCTCAAACATATACATAATAATGATAATCTAAAAATGTGAAATTGTTGCATCTAACATTGGATTTATCATGCTTCAAGGGGGATCAAATCCCTTGAGGTGCAAAATTTTCCAAAAAGAAGATTTGCTTAGATCCAGTGTTAGATGGACCTAAGCTAATGTTAATTTAAGATATGGTTATGTAATTATATCTTCTTAACATGAATATGCATACATGTAGATATAGATTTAAATATATTTTGATAGTGAAAAAATGAGTAATGAAAAATTCAATACGAATTTAAAACTATATGTCATCTTTAAGAGGAGGAATCTTAGCGTGCAGACCTTGAAGGTATACATAAGATAGATTCTAGACGTGAAAAAATCAAAAGTTAAAATAAATCAGAATTAGCCATTAGAGAGTGATAATAAAAAAAATATTCCTTTAAAAATTGAATTCTTAATTGGGTCCTAGAGGCTCATTCTACAACCGAGTATGAGAGAGATATGTAAGTATGTTCCTTGTTGAGCTGAGAGACTCTCATTTTACAATCGAGTATGAGAGAGATGTGTAAGTATGTTCGTGTTCAACTTGTTGACCAGAGAGACTCATTCTACAACCCAGTCTTGCTCAACTTGGAGTTGACACATGTCCCTTCTAAAAAAATTATTTAAATAAAAAAAACATCGATAATCTCACTAAGGAGAAGTGGTAAAAATATTCCACTTACTCAACCATAAATAAAATATTTCATGTCTGATATAATAAAAAAAAATGAATATACGTTGTTTGGTTTGTTTAATTAAAATTATAATAAAACATCAATAATTTTAATCTTAGTGTCCATAAAAGTGGTAAAAATATATCACTCTCCACCATAAATAAAATATTTCTACGTCCATATGAAATAACATAATCTTATATCAACTTTATATAAAAATAAAATAGTTAAAAGTTAAAAAAAACAAGTAATTTTTTTTTTATTAGTTAAAACATTTTAAGCACTCTCACTATTTTATGGCAAAATAAATTTTAATCCATTTTATATATTCAAAAATAAAATATAAACAATGAAAAATTATATATATATATATATATATATTTCAAAACATCTACAAATATTTCATTTAAATTTTATATTTACTAACTAGTTTAATGAGATTTAAAGGTAAACGTGTAAGGTATTAAAAGCATAAAACAATAAAAAAAATGTGCTAACCTTACGATCTCTCTCCCTTATGTAAAATTCACTGAATTCCACTTTGATGTAAAATTTGCACACATAGAGTTAATATGGCTGAATGGTGGTACTATGGTTCACTGAATTCCATATTGATGTAGAATTTGCACACATACAGTTGATATGGGTGAATGGTGGTAATATGGTTCGAATCATTTTTGCCAAAAATAATTTTGGTCATAAAACCTTCTAAAGAAAACCTTCCATAATTAAACCTCCCCATAAAATATAGAAACACTGCCCTGGAAAATTTCTTTAACATGACCTTCTCCCTCGCCGCTTGCATCTATACATTCGGATGATCGGCCAACAAGATCGGCCAGCCATATCATCATATCCACGTCAGCTTATAAATCACGTGTAGTATCTATCTATCGATGATATACACGTCAGCTTATAAATCACGTGTAGTATCTATCTATCGATGATATACACGTCAGCTTATAAATCACGTGTAGTATCTATCTATCTCAATTGAGATGGCATGCATGCACTTGGCCTTATTCTCCTTCCGTAATGGTACTGGACTCCACGTGTCATCTCATTTTCCCCTAACGATGTCACCCTTGCGTACAAAGAAATGGAAACTTCTATTTTCATGTTAATGTGATGTTCACGTGGGCCACTCCTTTCGATTTCCACAATTCCATTCCTCAAGAGCCCGAAATTGGGTGATGAATCTGAAAATTGTGGCGTGTTGAAGATGTTTTCTTGTGGTCTCAAATTGAGTTGCTCATGTTGATTTTTCTTTCTTGAAAGAGTTGAGTTGATGTGGGGGTGTCTCAATAATAAAGGGTTGATGGTCTATCACCCAATGGTATGGAATAGATTTTTTTTAAATGAGTGTTTAGATTATTGGTGGTATTATTGGATAAAGTACATTGTTGGTGCATATAGTTTTATTATTGATTTTTTTTATCATTGGTCAAATCTAAGATTATTTAAAAAATTTAGAATTTTGCCCTTATATTAGAATAGTTTCAAAATCATTATATTTTTGTTGAGTTAAAAAGTTAGGAAGGTTGGTAGTTTGACAAATATTTTCAAATTGAAATCTAATTTGAGATATTAAAATAAAAGTGGTTTTCATTTTCAACCCTCTTAGTATCACAAAGATAAACATCCCATGATATTTTGGTGATTGTGTAACTCCAAGTTCCAATGGATCTCATAAGACTTTGCTCTTATTTTAACAATGTTCATCTTCCTTTTTACACTAATCAAAACAAAAAAATTGCTTTTTATTTTCATTAATCACTTTATTCTAATATTTAATTTCTTTTTCCCTCTCACTTTTTCTCATATCACAATTTATCCTTAAATTTTGATGTAATAATATTAGTATTATTATCATAATTTTCACATTAAAATAATAATTTCATTATACTACAAGTATAAGAATATAAGAGGAATTTATATATTTCACATTTTAAAAAACAATAATTATATTAAACCAAAATTAGAATTTTAATAAAAATTGTTTAAATAATTTTTTACGATGAGAAAATGGGAAAAACAAAATTAAAATTATATCTATATATATCTATATATATATGGTTAATTGAGTGTTGTGATTATAAGCAAGAGGCCACTGGGTCAAGTTCCAATGCTACTGGTGTCTATGGATTATTAGGCCTTACTCAATAACCCCCATTGGGTTAGGTTGCCAAAGATTACAACCCATAAATTTAAGTTCGGTGTTATTTTCAAAATGAAAGACAATGTCTAATATATATATATATATATATATATATATATATATATATATATATATATATATATATATAACATATCTATATTAATATATATATATATATATATATAACATATTCATATTTATTAGCCCTTCTAGAAGGACAGTTTAATTGGTGATCATTGTGATAATGAAGTGATATGTACCATGAGATTCCAGGTTCATATTCTTCGAGTGTACACATGGGCATGTGTTGGGGACGGTGCAGTTCACCTTGAAGTTATAAAGGTAGTGGTTGAAATAGACTTTGTGTCAGGCGAGCACGAGACCAGCCAAGTTTCCAATTCCTTATCATAAAAAACAAATAAACAAATAAATATTCATATTTATTATAACTCTTATGAAAATTCTTACTACACTGATACATTCATAATATAAATATATTTTGTATGAAATAGATTTTAAAAATAAATATTAATTAGGATAAGTCTTAATACCTACAAGTAAGTGAAGGTTGAAAGAAAAATAATACCAGCATTACAAAATTAAATAAAAGAAAAAAAAATTAAACTAGAAAAAGGATAAAATAAGAGGAAAATTACTTTAGGTAATTGAAAATGAAATGATAAAAATGCTTGGTTGCATCTACCATAAAATTGTCCATATCTTTTATGAATCTAACTCAAAAATTTCTTTTGGAAAAGAGTAAAGAAGAGGACCTTAGTTACCTAATTTTTTGAATGATTAAGAGTGCCAAGAAATTATATTGTAATTTTTAAACTAACCTAGATCCATCTTAGCTTGGATCTATCAAGCGCCTAGAGGGATTGTCTCTCAATGTACAAACATATTTTTTTAGTGAAAAACTTGAGGATATTTTTTCACCTCAATAGATTTGGTCCCTCTCGGCGCTTGATAAATCTCGGGTTAAAATGGATCTAGGCTGGTTTCATTCATGCATGGTCACACAAAATTTATTGAACATATTTATTTATTTTTATCATTTCAAATATGTTAAATATGTTAGATTAATTGGGTTATTTTTATTTTAAATTTACTCTAATATCTTAGTTTGTTGAGATGACAAAGATTGTTAATAACTTGAATGATGAAAAATGATTAAATAAAAATTGAATGCAAAGTGACAATGTAAGAACATGATTGAATGATAGAAAATGTGAATAATAAGAATGTAGTCAATTACAAATAGCCTTCATTGTGATCAATCTCATTGAACTATTTTTTTTCTACTTTTCTTATTGTCATACATGTTAGTTTTCCCATCTTTTCATATCGATCATGTGAAAAGGGTGGTTGAAATTGTCGACCATTCAAATCTTTAACTCGTTTTATTGTAGTAACATCATACCTTCTCTTTTTTGTTCCCCATATTAATAGTAGCTTTCTCCAATGTCAATCATTGTGATTTATGGAGTGTTAAACCCCAAGTAAGTGTCAATGGTAGTTGTTTTATATTACCTCGTTTGAATCCAAATTGACTAAAAATGTTGAATCATGGAAAATGGGAATAATAATAATGTAGTCAGTAACAAATAGTTTATTATTAAAAAAAAAATTCAGGTAAGTGAACATTTTATTTAAGATGAAACTTCAAATATTTATTTTATTTGAATTACTGTAATGCAGAATCAATGCACGTCGTTAATAATTTTTTTGTACTTATGCTAGATCAATGTACATTATTGATATAACTACATTGAAATTAATGTACATCATACATCTAGTTACATCAAATTAGAAATCAACATCTACACTAAAATTAATACATCTAGTGAAATCAATCAAATAGGATTAGAAATCAACATCTATGCTGAAATAAATGCATCTATTTCAGTGAAAAATCAAAATATTCATGACTTTCTAAATCCAACTTATTTTACATTTTGTAAAATCATTACTTCCTCTTCCTCCATGGTCAATAATGTTCAATATCATATAATACTATATAATATATGAATTTTCATTTATGTATATCTTTGGTCTTCCCTCCTCTCTCTCTCTCTCTCTCTCTCTCTCTCCCCATTTGTATGATCATGAATTGTCTCTCCGTGTAATGAATAATATATGTAAGGTATAAAATAATAATACTTATAATAGAGATTATTATTATTATAATATATTTGAATAATAATAATAAATTTATTGATTATTATACTAATAATAATATATATAAAAATTAACCTAGCCTCTAGGGTTAACTCAATTGGTTGAGTCCTCATTGTTAAATCATCTTTGCTATTGAGAGGTCATGGGTTTAATTTTTTCTATTTATTATTTCCCTTAACATCTCAATTTATTAGTTCCCTCTCACTCTATCTCTCTCTACCTCCCTCTCTTCTTCTCTTTCTTCATGTCTCTCCCACCTCCCTCTGTCTCTCCCCCCATCACAGACACACACTCTCTCTCTTCCCTCGAAATATTTCATTATCTCCCTACCTCATTCTCCTCTCTCCCTCCCTCTCCCTCTCTCTTTCTTCCCCTTCTCTCCATATCACTCCCCTCTCCATCTCACTCCCCTCTCCTTCTCTCTCTCTTACCTCCTTCTCTCTTTCTCTCTTTCTCTTCCCTCCTCCTCTCTCTCCATCTCTCCCTTTTCACTCCGTCTCTCTCTCATGCCATTGTCTTCCCTCCCTCTCTCCTATCCAACTCCAGATCTCTATCCCTCCCTCTCCCCCCCTCTCTCTCAAGTCCTCTCTCTTGTCCTTTTTTCTCTCCCACTTCCCTATTTTTCTCACCCCATCTCTCTCTCTCTCTCCATATGATTGAGAATTGTCACTCGATGTAATCAATAATATATGTAAGTTCTAATAAATAATACTTATAATGGAGATGATTATTATTATAATATATTGGAATAATAATAATCAATATTATTGATTACTATACTAATAATAATATATAAAGAAATAAAATGTTAAAGAAATAATAGTGTGTTAACTTTACATTATATATGTGATAACTTTGCCTCTCACATTTTACATTACATTTTATATTTTGTATTTTACATTTTAGATTATATCACTTTACATTTTGCATTGCATTTTATATTTTGCATCACATTTTATCTTTTACATTATTTTTACATTTTAATTTTTTATTGTGGGATGAATTATGGTTTTTGGACATGTAGTATTGATAACCCATGGTATTGTAACAACAACTATTTACAAGTTAATAATATCCATGGTAAAGTGGGGGTGAGTATCCATGGCTAGAAATCTTGTTATATTGCAAGTTTATTGTAAGTATTAAGTTTTTATGTGTTTATTAGTTCAATTTAAATATGTTTACACAATCATTATTAATCTTTGGCAAGGAAGGACTCTAGAAATTGGGTTTTTCATAATATATTGTCATGTGAATAATTGCATTACATATTTTATGCCATAATTTATGGATATGATTGCAATATTAATTCATCATTTTTAGATATTTGTGATACTAAGCTTTTCAGAAAAAACGTCCCAAAATAAAACCATTAAAAAAAAAATAAATACTTAGCTAAATAAAATGTTTACCATCTATTACTTCCCACCATAATTAAATGGGAATAATATGTAAATAAATATACTTAGGAGGAGTTACTTCCCACCATTATTTATGTTTCCCTTGGGGCTTATGTAGGAGTAAAATTGTAAATGTGTATACTTACTAGTGGTACAAAGTACAATTGTAAATGTGTAGACTTACTAGTGGTTAATACCCATCAAACTTTATGTAATACCCATCAAAATTTATGCAAGCTCTTCTTCTTAAGCAAACAATGTACTTATCCACTTCAGATCTCAATTTATTAGTTCTTGCCAAAGAAACACTTTAGAATGATTTTTTTATCAAACACTATTAATTTATCATTGACCAATGTAGGTTATAATTATTTATGCATTTTGTCCAAAGAATAATTTCTAACCTTAGTTGGAGGGACTAATATTCCCTACAAAAAAAAATTACAATATAACAAATTAAATTTTATATAAATTTATTATTTTTAACTTTTTATAGCATCAAAAGGTGCTCTACTACACACTATAAGGAAGGGTGAGAGGACTTTAGAGAGAGAAGGAGAGAGGAAGGGAGATATTGATTTGGAGGGGGAGAAAGGGAGGGAAGAAGAAATACATGGAGAGAAAGAGGGAGTGACAAGGTAGAGATGGAGAGAGAGTGGGGGGGAGGAGAGTGAGAGGGAAGAGAAAGAGAAAGAGAAAGAGAGAGATGGAGAGAAGAGGAATAGAGAGAGTTGGAGAGAAAGAGGGAGGGAGAGAGATATAAATAGATATGGAGAGGGTGTGTGTATGATTGGGGAATGAGATAGAGAGATAAAGGCAGATCCTAGATCCCTCTTAAACCCAAATCTTAAAATTAAATGATCATATTAATATTAGAAATGTTTAGCATATTTAAAATGATCAAAATAATTAGATGTTCAACAATTTTTTTGTGATCATGCACGACTGAAACAATCCTAGATACATCTTAACCCAATATCTATCAAGCATCGAGAGATATCAAATCTCTCGAGGTGAAAACCTCTTTTTTTAGTCTAAAACTTGAGGAAAGGTTTGCATCTTGAGATATTTGATCCCTCTCAGTGCTTGAGAGATACTAGGTTAAAAAGGATTTAGGTTGGTTTCTATCGTGCGTAGTCACAAAAAAATTGTTGAACATCTAATTTTTCTGATCATTTTAGATATGCTAAATATGTCTAAGATTAATCTGGCCATTTTAATTTTAAATTTACTCAGTTACCTCATTTTTTTGAGATGATAGAATTTGTTAATATCTTGAATGATGAAAAATTTTGAATACAAAGTGACAATGGAATAGTGTTGAATGATAGTAAATGTGAATAATAAGAATGTAATCAATTACAAATAGTCTACAATGTGATCATACTCAAAAACCATTTTCTTATATTTTTCTTATTGTCAAACTTGTTAGTTTTACCATCTTTTCATATCATTCATATGAAAAGGGTAGTTTAAATGTTAAACCATTCAAATATTTAATTCAAGCTATTGTAATAAATTGCATACCTTGCCTTCGCTTTCTAATATTAATTGTAGCTTTCTCCAAATTCAATCATTGTGACTCATAGAGTGTTGAGCCCCAAATAAGTTTCAATGGTAGTTGTTTTCTATTACCTTGATTGAATGCAAAGTGACTAACAATGTTGAATGATAGAAAATGGTAATAATAAGAATGTAGTCAATTATAAATATTGTACATTTTCAAGAAGAAAACATTCCAGGTAAGTGAACATTTTATTTAAGATGAAAAATCAAGTATTTTATTTGTGGTTGAATTATTGTAACATAGAAATCAGTGCATGTCATCAATAATTTCTTTGGTACTTACGATGAAATCAATGAACACTATTAATGTATTTTTTTTTTTAAATTAATGTACATCATACATCTAGCTACATGAAATTATAAATAAACATCTACATTGAAATCATTGCATCTAGTGCAAGAAATCAAATAGAATTAGAATCAATGTCTACACTGAAATAAATGCATCTAGTACAAGCAATTAAATAGTATTAGAAATCATGTACACTAAAATCAATAGATCTAGTGCAAACAATCAAATAGGATTAAAAATCAACATCCACATTGAAATCAATGCATCTAGTGTAAGCAATCAAATAAGATTAGAAATAAACAACTACACTAAAATCAATTCATCCAGTGTAATCAATCAAATAGGATCAAGAATCAACATCGACACTGGAATCAATGCATCTATTTTAGTGAATAACATTATATCCCCCCCCCCCCTTCTCTCTCTCTCTCTCTAGCCCCCCTGTCATCTATATCTATATCTCCCTCCATCTCTCATTATTTGTCTCTCTATGTCAACCCCTAAAAAAATGTGCTCTCTCTCTCTATATCTCTCTTCTTTCCTCTCTCCCCACTCCATTTATATATCTCTTTCCCTCCACACCTCCTTTACCTCTCTATCTCACCCCCCCCCCCCCCACCCCACAATATACACACACTCTCCATATCTATCTCTAATTATCTCCCCCCCTCTTCCTCTCCTCATCTCTCTCTTCCCCTTATCCCCCTCTCTCACCTTCTCTGTCTCTTCCCTCGATGCATGTCATCAATAAATTTGTTTATACTTACACTGAAATCAATTCACACTACTAATATATTTACTTTGACATCATTGTACATCATATATCTAGCTATATCAAATAAAAAATATACATCTATTTTAGTGAATAACATTGTATCTCTCTCTCTCTCTCTCTCTCTCCCTCCAAATTTGTCAATATATTCCCCTTACATTTTACATTTTGTATTTTACATCTTACTTACTTATACACACACCTATATATATATATATATATATATATATATATATATATTTTGAAAAATTTACTTACATTACATTACACAAATCCCCCTATACTAGGTTGTAGAGTGTTTATCCTAGGTTATTAATTGAGCCAACATTTAAATGTTTATACTCATTTATAGACACTACAACATCTCCCCATATTGGGCTCTATATTATTTTTAACCTTTTATTATTTTTTAACTGGGACAAAATATCAAAGTTAAATGTTAAATTTTATGTCCACGTGGTCGTGGATAGATCATGATTGGTGCATTGTTAAGGTACTCCTAAATGTTAAGTGAATGGTTCAATTCCCTACCATATTCGGGTGTTATTCTTGGATATGACCATGATGTAGCCTCACCAATTCTAAACTTACAAAAAAATGTTGAATGTTTATGTTTACAAACATTTACGCCTACACAACTGCCTCTATATTATGTTGTAAAGTGTATCTCAACATAATAAATTTTAATTGCAATGAGAGTTACTTTTATAATTTAGTATGGAGAAAGGTTAATCCATAACATTACATTTAAAAATAATAAAATAATATTTATATTATTAAATTATAAAATAATAATAATAAAATATTTATTAATATCGACCATAAATATAATAATAAAAAAACTAATGTTGCCCATAAATAAAATATTTTAATGTCCACTTTAATTTACACGACTTTATATAGAGAGAGATAAAGTAATTAAAAATAATAAATTTCTAATTTCATTTATAACTAGTTTTTTTTTAGTATGAGAGATGTTTAATTCCTTCATTACTCAAAATAGAGTTGACACGTAACATCTGAAATAACATTATTGTACCTAGAGACACTAGGGGAGATGTTGTCCCATAAAGTTACACTTCAAATATTAAATTGATACTTATTGCTCCTAGAGGCACTTTATAGTCCAGAAAGAGAGAGATGTTTTCTCATAATGTTACATTAAAAAAAAAAATTAGTTCACTCACATTAAAAAAATTAAAAAAAAATTAATAACAACAAAAAATATTCATATTGAATATCAATATTAAGAAAAAAATAAATCTTTCAATGTCAACATTAAATAAAATACTTCAAGGTCCACTCTAAATAACATAATTTTACATCAAATTTTATATATAGAGAGACATAGTAAATATCAAACATAAATATTAATAACAAAATAAATTTGTCAATGTCAACACTAGATAAAATACTTCAATGTCCTCTAAATAACATAATTTTGCATCAAACTTTACATAGAGAGAGATAAAGTCACTGATAGTGATTTTTTTTTAATTTTGTCCATAAGTGCTTTCAACATTTCAATATTGGGGGAGATGTAATTCATTCACTATGTATACTTTACATGAAAAATTATATTAAAAATAAAAACAGAAAGAATTATTTCATTGTCATGTAAATAAATATCTCTATTTTTGTATTAAGTAACATAATTTTATATCCATTATATATATATATATAAAGATAAATAAATTGAAAGTAAAGAAATTTCTATATTTTTACTTTCATATTTCAATGTGTATCTTGAATAAAATATATGGATATCATGTTAACTAATATTTCAATATCAAATTTGTACATGTACATGTATAAAGAGAAAAAATAAGTTTAATGTTTACCATAAATAAAATATTTTAATGTATGGCTTATTTTAAATAATTTTATATCAACTTTATATCAAGAGAGAGAGAAAAAATAATTTAAAGTAAACCGACATAAATCCATCTTAATATGAGATCTATCAAAGATTAAATCTCTTTTGGGGCAAGTGGTTTATATTTGAAGAGATTTGATCCATATTGACACTTGATGGAACCCAAGTTAAAATGAATCTATGTTGATATATATAAGTCGTTGATGAAATTGAAAGTGGAAAAAATACTATTAAAAATAAAAAGAAAAATAAGTAAATAAATAAAATATGAGGGAAAAGTGTTGAGAAATAAAAAATGAAAATAAAAGAATGTTGCCCTTCCATCTACCCTAATGTTGTCTCTTCTACTAATCTAAAGAGAAGAGAAATTATAAGATTACCCTAGGTATGCAATTTGAATGGTTTGAAAAGCCATGGAACTACATTATATCCCTATATTTATCGAGAATAAATATTGAGAATCATCATTTGAACTAGTGTTTCTTGTTGACATTTCTAAGGTAAAATATCTAGTTCCCATTGTTGTTAACAGTTATATATATAATGTGGGTTATCTACCCTAGTCTTGTCTCTTCTACTAACCTAAAGACAAGAGAAATTATAAGGTGACCCTAGCTATGTAATTTGAATGGTTTTAAAATCCACGGAACTACATTGTCACCCTATATTTATCAAGAATTAATATTGACCGTCACCATTTGAAAAAGGTTTTCATATTTACATTTCTAAGGTAAAATATATAGTGCTAGTTATTGCTAAATTATATATATAGTGCGAGTTAGGGATTATATTTAACAATTCCATGTGAATTTGTCAATTTGTTATTTTATTGCATTATTACGCATGTTATTATTAGATTATGAGACTTGATTCTATTAGAAAAAAATATTTTTCTAGCACTTTTATGAAAGTTAATTCAATCGGATGTTGAATTCCAATATTCAAAATAATTATATTGATCCCTTCTTTTCTCAAATCAATGATTTTGTAGATTGAGTTAAATGATTCACTACTTGAAACCATGTTATATATATATATATATATATATATATATATATATTAGTTTGAACAACAAGAATTCCTTTGTCGAATATCACTCTTTGGCACAACCAACACTCTCTCAATCTTGCAATCATGCCTCCTAAATAACACACAATGATCAAAATATCAAATAATTTCCTCTCAAAATCTCAACATCCCAAGAAACACTTTCAACTATAATGAGGAATAATTTCAATGGAATTAACCTCCTCCACTTAAAGGTGGTCACTATCTAATCATTTATGCTCTCTATGATGTAGTGATATGAGTGAATAACATGGGTGATTTGATCTCACCATTGAATAAAACAATAAATTATAATTTTACCTTACCCTCTACAAATTTGAGCACTTCATTAAAGTGATCATATATCCTATTCTTAACTTGACTCAATTTCATATTTCAAGAATATTCTAGAATCTAACGGGCAAGATCCAAATCATTTATTCTCAAAATTTGATGGATAGAAGTGAAGTAAATCAATTGACTTTTCTTGTATTTGTCAAATTCTGGAATATTCAAAACATATGTAATCAAGATAAGGATGGCCTATATCTCTTGCTCTCATACGAGTAACCTTATTTCCCCTTGGTAAATCACATGGACTTGGTATTCTCAAAATTTGTCATTGCTAATCTGGACACACATCTCATGTCCAAGCATTTGCGAAGCACTAAGAAAAAACTAAATTGGTTTTTCACGATCACCCATAGATCTATGTCTTCAATACTAATAGAGTAATCATATGTGAAAAATGAATAATTTATTTTATTTTCCAAGAAATTTGTATATTTATGATTATTTGGAAATTTTCATGGATATTCCATTGAAAAAATTTCCCACGATAGATATTAACATATTTTGAAATATTTTATTTTATGATTTATTAATTTATATCTTAAATTTATTGTCATTATCTTACGGGTCAAATTTATAAAAATAACTAAAACCAAAATGAACTAACAAGAAAATTAATAGACCATCCACACAAATGAATATAATATGTGGCATGACCTAGAAAACTTGATATTGGAGAAACCCGGCTAGAAGAAGAGTTCTATGCTTTGATCAATTTTTCTTAATTATAAAATAAAAGTACAAGGAAAGGGACACACACTATGGATATTCCATCAACAATGTGGCCTAAAAGGATTTTATAAAATCGTATACCTCCCATATTGTGCTCTAATATCCCACTCCTATATTCTCTACTAACCCATGGAAAAATAACAATACCAAAATAATGGACTCAGGCTTCTCTTCCTAGTGTCGTAATGTTTGATATATCTCAATTATCATCTCGAATTGGGTTTTTTCATTCCTTAACGGCCCTCTATTAATGTTAGGTTTTAAATCCCTCTAGAATATTCTTAAAATTCCACATGTGATTAGTCCCACATTTGTGAGTAACGAGGATTGACATGGCATCCACTTGGTACCATGGTGATCAAATAAGGTAGGTTTTACACATAATTTTATCACCATGACACTTGGCAGTTAAAATGGATCTCTCGCCATCCATAAACATGTTTCAATACACTCCCTTGTAATTCGAACATCTAAAACCCTTGAAGAAATTATGAATTTTTGGTAATAAGGCCTTTTAACCTGTCTAGTATGACCTACGTGCTTTTCCTATTCAGTTTCCATGCATTCATAGTTTCTTCCATTGAAACCAGCACAGAACTGCGCTCTGTATCCCACTTTAGTCTGTTCACATGACTCAATGGAAAGTAAAAAAAAAAATTGAATTCTAGAAGTCTTGTTGGGTGAGTATATCCCAACTGAAAAATTCTTGGTAATATCTATTTGAGCCTTACCCTTCACATCGTGGAGCTAATTCCCTTTCATCAAGGAACCCTAATCCCACTATTATTGGATCTCATCCTTCTCTTATGGATCTCTAACCTCCTATATTTTTCCTATAAATTGAGTAGAGGCTACAAGGTTAGAAGAGTTCACAGAAGGTAGTATTATGTTGTTGAATTTGGATTGGGGAGCTTATAATCCAAGGAGAGGGTTGGAGGAATTCGGGAGGAACCTCATGACATCAAGGCAAAGGTTGTAAGGCTTTTATTTATCTTTGAATTAATACAAGTGAATCCTTTTTTCCATTGTATTGTCTTACTAAAATGATGAATGATTTATATTCCTTTTATTTATTCATTAAGATGATATCAATTTCAAATCTCCTTTATCATTAGATTAATCATGTTTGAGTCATTATATTGCATATGCCTTTAATCTCTTTTATGTTTGTGATTGCAAATATTAACAAGCATTGATGAGTTGCATCCAGATGGAGTGGGGATATCCATCAAGAATTTTTCAAATAGGTAAGGGCAGTATTCTCCTTCTCTTGTTTTTATGATTCAAACGAAGTAGACTTAGGGAAAGACTTATTCAATTATCTGTTTTTTTTTTCTAGTTTTCCCTTAGGAATCTAGGGAGATCGCTCTTTTTGATAAGATGGATTTTTCCATGTAACAAATTGGCGACCATACTAGGGAACCTCTTTGTTCTCTTCCTTTTTCATGGTTTTTTTTTTCGATCTTTTTTTATTGACTTTATCTGAGTATTGGAAAAGTAGTGAATTTTTTATCCTTTGGTTTGATTTCCTTTATTTTATATTTTCTTGAACCTTTATTTATCTGTGTGGTCTTGCTTCAGCAACAGAGCATAGATCTGCGCATTTTTGCTTCAAAAACAGTGTGCATGTGCACTGGACTTAACTGTTAACCTACGTAGGCATTAGAATTTTTTGAAAAAATAGATGTTCTCTTTATGAGAGTCTGGATTTTGATTTCTGAGTGGTCAATATGTTTGTTTTTACCTTGATATTCCTTTTGTGAGCCTGTTTGAATGTCATAGTGAATTCTTCTTTAGAATCAATCCTTTTCACAAATTCGAGTAGGGTTTCATTTGGGTTGTTTGTTGATTGATCAAAAAGAGATAGGTTGATGCTTAGATCATCGTCTCCATGTATTTTTCCATCAAATATACCAAATTCATTGTTTATCTTACTTATTTGAGAGTAATACTTTGATTATTTGTGAAAGATCTTGTAGATTAGTGAAGTTATGATTTTCTCAAAAAAATAGTGTTTTTATGAAAGAATGCTTCTATTCGCTGAATTTTAAAAGAAAATAATTTCTTCTCAGTTTTTGAAGTTTTAATAATTGCATTATAGACATCATTAAGTTGAATAATTCATTACAGATTTTCATTTTATATTTTTATTGGTTTGTCCACAAAATTTGAAGAATTATGAGTGATTTCTTATGAAAGAGACTTTGTATGTTTATTTGACTTGTTTTTTTTTTCTAAGTAATACTAATTCTATTAATTCATCAACAAGAGGTTACATTGCTCATCCTCGGAAATGGAAAGATCCATGATGGAGGGAATAGAAAAAATACTGCTATCCAAAACTAGACTTCCCTTAGAGGGGAAACTAGCCTTAATTATCCAGATAGAATGAGTTGCCCATAGTGGGAAACCAGCCTTTAAAACAGTGCAAAAAGAGACCAAAAGAGCTAGCATAGGAAAAAAACAGAACCAACAAACTAAGAAACCCGAAGAGAGAGTGCTATGGATAACCTTCATGTTTGTCGCTGGAGGGAGGCTCCTCTTCGAGGATGCGACAGATGTAGCCATAGTCTAGTGAATCAAGCCCAGGTTCAGAGTCTTCAAGCTACTCGTGTGGGGATTCAGGAAGCCCAAGGCATTCCGTCGGAGTGTCCTGAGTGGCGTTATCCTGCATAGATGTTATAATATCCATGACGTCAGTTAAATTGAGGTCTTCTTTCCTCTTGGAGGAGCCCGAGAGATGCAGACCTGGTAGATGCTTCTCTTCGGCCGGCTCGGAGTCATTGTCATCGAAATTAGAGCTAGAGGCCAGCTGCATAGGGAGGGATTTGAGCTTATAGGGGATGAAGGCAGGCTCCATAGGGATGGTGGACTTGTGGGCCCTCTTCTTACCGCGGGAGGAGGAGGGGGGAGTGGAGGGGTCTAGGAGCTGCACGGGAGGAGCAAAGGAGTCAGATGGCTCCACAGGCGTGAAGGTGGAGGGTGACAAGTCTGCCATATCCCAAGAGATCAGAAGATTTAAGTCCTGGGGGATTACATGGGGCAGAGGGGGAAGCGAAGGGAGGCCCCTGCCCCCAGCTCGTCTACACTGTTGCCAGTGTAGTTGCGGCATCACGACAGGCTTGGACAGGGCGCGATACTGTGGAGGGGTTGCTGTAGAGGCCTGAGCCCAGAAGCTTCTCGCCTGAGCAGGGGAGGGCCGAAGCAAGAAGAATAGAGGGAGAGCGATCATAGTGGGCTGAAGAGCCAGAGAAGGAGTGGGAGAAGTGAACAGCATGGTGCTGGGAGGATTTAATACCAAATGCATTGAGTACGTCGAAAATAAGGTGGTGCACGGGACTTTAAAGCCCAGCCCACATGAGAATTGAAGACACTGTGCATCCCAAGGCTGGGGCACATGGGCACGTCATGTGGTGATCCACATGGCCACCCCGTGTAGTCTTGCAAGGCTAGGTACCTCTCGCATCCGGGGGATGGTTGTCATTGTGCACCAGTTGTGTGCAACCCTGAATGAGAGCTTCATCATTTACTAAGGAAAGAGGGCCAACCCAAATAGGAGAGGAGTGGTTGACCCCTTTGTTCACTAGGAGATCTACTACTTTATTGGCAGTGCATCTAAGATAGTGGAAATCTATAGCCATGTCAATGTGAATCTGTTGCTTGAGCATGTTGATCCTAGTGGCCAGGCACTAGCTCTTGATGAGATTGGTGGCTGAGGAACCTTCCTGGAGTATCTTTTCCATTTCGATGAGAATATGAGAATCTCCTTCAATGATTAGGGGAAAAAAGTGATGATCCCTCGCGAGGATGAGCCCCTGAAGCATGCCTTCTAGCTCTTCCAAGTTGTTAGTATCCCATCCAAGGGATCCAAAGAAGACTAGATGCACATGGCCTAGGGAAGTTCTGAAAATACCTCCATATCCAGCTTGCCTCGGGTTCCCCTTATAGGCGCCATCGAAGTTAAGCTTATATAGGTCTGGAGAAAGAGGGGACCAAAGACCAGGAGAGGGCGGCATTTGGTTTGAGGGGGGCTCAGGGATGGGAGAGGAGTGCAGCCGTAAGTTCCAACTGGCCCAGATGATTTGTTCCCCCATGAGGGTGGGGAGGTCTGCATCCTACCATCGATGTAGAGCAAGAGTCTCCTGAAGGTTGCCACAGACCATATTTCATAGAGTCTCAGTGGAGGTGCGTTGATCTTTGAATATTTTGGGATTGCACTCCTTCCATATCGTCCAGAGAGAATTGAGAATGGCGCAATGACAGGGAGTAGAAGGGAAGCTTCGAATGGTGTTGATGATGTTCCCAATAATTCTGTTTGTTCTTCTATAAAGAAGAACCATTTTGTCCCACAGTTCCATGGTGAATTCACACTTATTGAAGAGGTTCTCAGTAGTTTCCTCCTTGGTTCCATAGTTGGGACATTGGGATGGTCCGATGAAGCCTTTCCTGTAGAGGTTATCCCAAGTGAGTAGGCGACGCTTGCTGAGGAGCCAGAGAAAGGTGGGGATTTTACGCCAATTTTTCAAGTGCCAAACTTTTTCCCAGATGCCATCAGGCTGGTGGGGTGGGAGAATCAGGTTGTAGGCTTCCTTGGTGGAGAAGGTTCCAGTGGTGGTGTAGCCCCAACAAATATTGTCTGGCTCTTCAGAGATCCAAACTTGTCGCTTGTTTAGTTCTTCTGTGATTTCATTGGTGAGTTTGAGTCCAAAGTGAGACTGAAGATGGTCAGCCGAGAGCCACTGATGAAACTGGCCTATGGGGTTGGCTGAATGATTCCAGAAAGTGTGGATGCATGGATGTGGCAGTTGCTCCAGGATTCCTTGCCAATCTGAGTCGGGAAAAATAATAGCCAGCCTCGGCATATGTTTATTTGACTTGTTAAGCGAACTAAAATTTTGATTTAATTTCTATACTTTAATGGTTTCAAAGTGAAATTTGAATTTTGTGGAAAACAACTTTATTATAATTTTATTTTTTGCATTTCTTTTTAAAATAAAAAAGACTCTCACTCTCCCATAGCTAGGATTTCATTTAATGAAAAGATTACAATTTCATATTTGACTGCATTATAGTATTTGAGTCCAGTCAAAATATCATCAGTTTCACATCCATAACCCTCTGAATAAATAACAACCTAATAACATAGTGTTAATTAAAATTAACCTACAATTTTTTACTTTTTTAGGGCTCTTTCCACCAACATAGATCAGGTTAGTGCTTTGGAATAGGGAAGTGAGTAAACTTTCCAAAGCTATAAATAAAGAGTATAATCTTGTGGTATGAAGTAAATAAATTTATTACAATTTTTCTTTGGGAAGCTCCTCTTACACAAGAGTCAAGCACGCGATCATATCAAATCTGGTGAAGTAAGCGTACTTTCTTCATTGGCTATTGTAGAATATTTTCATGCATTACAAATAGTGTCGAAAGGTACTTGGGGCCACTTGGAAGTAAACCTCATATTTACCATGTTGAGAAGCTTTCAAAGGGATTGAGCTTTGATACTCTTCCCTTGCATGTATGTCGGATCTGAAACTATCCCCCTAGGTATAATTGTTATAGGTGGTAACCTTAGTGGCCATAATCTTATTTATTTTTCCCAAGGTGATGGTGGAGGGAAGGTCTCTATTGTACCTAGAACAGACTTGGACTAGACCCACTTGGACCATTTGGAGGGTAATATTCACTTGAGATGGCATAAGTGGAGTTACTTACACCAGATTGTTTCATTAAGCAGATTGTCAAGGTAACTGGTTCCATCCGCTTTATGTATATTTTTATATTGATTTCTATGACGTTGGATTTCATCACCAATTACTGATTTCACTATGAAAATAATGTTTGTGTGTTTGACTCCTAGATTTGTTAGCACATTTCATTTGTTTGTTTTTTATTTTTAGAGGCGTTAGGTGTGATTTCTTTATATTTTGTGAGTTATTAATTACAATTCATCGTGGCTGATATAGCAAGACATTCACAAATAATGTAGGGTAAACCCCTTGAGTATACACCGAGTCAATAGGAAAAAAGTAAGGTTGAAAGGTCAAAATCAATAGGATCTGGGTCTTCAGATCAACCGGAGATATTTAACAAGCAGAGACTTTGAAATCGATGTAGAAATTTGAATAATGGATGAGTTATTCACCGAGATTCTCCTGATCACACACTATTTTAGCTTCATGCATAATACAAAATCTCTTCTACCATTGATCATCACATGCGGAAATAAAATCAATTGCATGCACACATTAAAGCCATAAAAATTCACACATATGAACACAGTATTTCATGGGAAAGCTTAAAGCTAAAAACCCCCAACTATCCGTATATTATACATGTCATGGAGATCATGTAACAATCATAGTACAAAGCTCTTTGCAAGCTCTCATGCACTACCTCCCTTGCTACACACTATCAAGCTAGATCTAGCAAAACTCATGCTCCAACCTTTAGCCACTTGATAGCCAACCTCAATTGCGTGTTTCAATGCTATGGGATGGTCTCTTTATATATTTAAACCACCTGGATTGAACTGCACAATCCTCATTGGTTACTCCACCCATCTGTGTGTTGCAAATAGCAATAGTATAGTCACAACCGATAGTTAACCTGCTCTTTCACCTATTTCTGCACTGGTCTCCACTGAAACTGTCCATGCATTGAAGTTAACTGAAGTATTCTTTAGTTGATTTATGAGTTTATAATTAGTGAATTAATTAATAATTAATTCACACCACTCTCACTAATTGTATCTATTAGTTAACATGGATACAAAAAGCTCAACTATGTTTAGATTAGTTAAACTGAATACAACTCCACTAACTTCCTCAATCAACTCCACCAAACTCTGTCACATGAGTTCTAACTGAAGTCATCATGCAATAGCTTCACTTAAACCCTAGGAAAAGTGTATTTCCTTCTGTCAGCTGCATGTGCCACATCCAGGCATCAAACTGAAGTGCTTCAAGAGAATAAGATAATGTTTAGAGTCCAAATATTATTAAGAGTAAATAATATTTGACTTCCCTATTTTTAGGATAGGCAGTCTAAAAATAGACTTCGACCTATAGGTCCAAAAATAGAGGTCCATCTATTTTTACCAACATGACCAATACTCCAAGAATAACATACTGCAACCCCTGGACCATGCTCCATATGTCTAAAAACAGACATAGTCTAAAAATAGACTTTCGACAAAACCATGTGTGGTCCCCACCTAGTTTAGGTGATCACTTTCCAACTAGGATCGTGAAAGATGTTTCAGGAGGCCTCCTTCACTGCTTTCTGTTGCCATTTTCAACAACCTAAGTGAACTAACCTCAAAGATTTGAAATAAGCCTAGTTCAAACTGAACTAGTAATTGTTGGAATTGTTAGGTCATAATATGATATGCGTGAAGTTTTAGATACACATTTAACTAAGCCAAAAAAAATGAGCCATGGAAAAGGTATAATTTCCCTAATTATTTCCTTAATAATTATTAGATTTTTAGGCAAGTTTATCCTCAACTTGTACTAATTAAAGAGAAAATAATGATAACAGTAAGTAAAGAATGATATAGTTAATGTGAGTTTTTCCGATATAAAAAAGGTTGTAATTCGGGTGAATTGTTATGAAAAATAGCCTAAAGGAACGACTGATGTTCCTTGAGATATCTTAGCAAGATACTGATTTAGCCAACACTGTATTAATAGCAGGTTACATCTTGATGTCTGGGCGCAGTCAGAAAATGAAGGCAATAGGAAACTAATTGATACTATATGAAGATATATGGTTGAAGGAGCAATCCTGAGAATATTTTGATTATGAGGATAGATCTACATTTAGTTTTCAAAATGTAATATATAAGATAGTAAAGTAAAAGATGACTGTTGTTCACTCATTGTTAATGCTCCAATTTATTATTTTACTGTATATTATATACATCAATCTGAGTTAAACATTTTTGAGGCTATTCTGTAAAACATTTTGAGTAATGAAAATGAATGATATTTTACTTTAGTCTTTTGGATTGGTATTGTCTAGCCAGTACTTTTGGAGACGATGGGCCCAGCCACCGAAGGTTTAAATATCTATTATGTATCATTGATAGTCAAATTACCTTTTTGTAATTTGCATTTGTTATATTATATTTTCTTTTATTTTCATTTTCCATAGGTAACAGATTGAATTCCCTATCTTGAATTTCGTTAAGCGTTTTCTGAAGTTATTGATTGAATGGTGTTACACAGATGTAAATGTGAATGCATGAATTTGCGAAGTTACTTTTGAAATAGAGATTTTCTAGCATTCGTGTGATTAATAGTTTTCCCTCATACATTGGATTTGTTGAGAACTAGATCAGGATAAATTGTGAGTTAGAATAGTTTCTTTCATCATAATTGTAATTGTAAGAGTAATTGTTTGCTGTCATTATTTCTACAATGATTGAATTACAATAATGATCCAAATAACAGTTATTGTGCACTTTTCCATAACCTAAGACTTTATTATTGCATATACTTTGTCGATAGCCTTGAAATAAAAAACGAATCCCACGTTGATCAAATATATGAGATAGGATTAAGATCAATTTTCAGGGGTCATCTTAGTGCCCAACATTTTGGCGCCATTTCCGGGGAGGCTGTCAAATTAAAATTAGTGTCTCTGAAAGGCTAGGTATTGAAGATGGAAGGTAAGAACCTATGCACGCGTTAATTAAAATTCTTGCGCCTAGCACCCACTTTCAGTCGACACGATTAGGCTATATAAGTGTGTATCTAGTTTTTTTCCTAATTTTCAGTAGAGCATGTATTCAATTTTAATTTTCTGATTTAAAGTAGTGATGCAAGTGTGTATCTAATTTATTTTTTCGATTGACATAAGCATGTATTTAAGTACTTTCCAAATTTAAAATATTAATGTGTAGTAAAGAGTTAGTGTAAGTATGTATGACTAAGAAAAAGAATCAGGTAGTAATAGAACGAAAACTAGCACCAAAAACCACAAAAACCCAGGGACCGGTGAGCCTTGGGAGAATGATCTTTATTAAAAAAATTATCCAAAATTTGAGTCTTAAGCACTAGTAGGACCCAGAACAACATCTGGGAAGTGCTCTACAATAATCCCTCAAGCGACAGAATAACCATCTGCAGCTCACATTGAGATTCACAACAAAACTGAAGGATTTGAGCAAAGCTTTCAAAGCACATTTTTCGGCATTATAGTCCTTCACAAGAGGGAAATTATTGTAATTTAAAATAATGACAAGGAGAAACCAATGGAACAAATCCACAATCCTCGAGATCTATATCTCCTATGATCTTGATAGAAGGAAAGACACTAGATATTCTAGACTTAGGCAGTGTAGTGAAACCCCCTAGGGAGCTAAGTAATATACATAACTCCCCTGCTCGAATAATACATCCAATTATACGATCCAGATATGGAGTACGAGATCCCCTCACCAAAATCAGCAAAACCACTGGATGAGTTGTAATGTGCACATAAATTGGTAATCTTTTAGAAGATTTTAAAACTGATATTTTGGGCACATTGAAAATACAATTAGATGGTTTTCAGGCTAAACAAAATCAAGCTGAGGTAGAACGAAAATTGGCCATATTCTATTTGTGATGCCGAACGAAACACATGGAGAGGGAATGCCCGATGGACATGGTTCGAACCTGTGCTATTTTCACTAAAGATAATTTGATGGATTAATGTCCATTGCTTATAGGATTAAAAGATGTACTCACGGAAGTTGAGGAGGAAGAAGAACCTGTATACCTAATGGCTCAATGTCGAAAATGGAAATCACGTCCTCCAGGTATGATGTAAGACCTCTCCTCATTTTATTCTAGACAATACATGCAACAACAAAATCCTGGAAATGCATGGCAGGGAAAATCGCCCTTTAACTCTGCCTTGCAATCCGAATCATATCTAACTTCACCATGGACGAGTCAATTTTTTGTTGGATCACGATTCACCATGGCCAAATCCCCAATATCTTACCCCATTTTGGAAAAATCCAACCACTAACTCTTATCCCTCGCAATGGTCAAACACACCTGCACAAAACTCGATGTGGCATCCAAACTGGCAGTGTCCCGTGGGTTTTCTAAATCCACCCCTATGGTCAATCCCTCAATATTAACCCACACTGCTAATTCCATTTCATTTATCTACTAATCCTCAACCTCCAATGTGTCCTCAACTACCGGCTCAGATGAATCCTAACCCCAACAATAGACCTGTCCAGTATGTGCAAATCATTGAAAATCCAATCTATAAACTAAATCCTTTGGGATGTAAGGAGCTCTGATTGAGGTCTAGACGCATTATTTCTTTTGAAGAAAATCAGAATGATCAAGAAAACATTAAATAAGAGCATATTACGGTCAATCCTTCGACTGTAGTTATTTCAGAAATAGAGCCAATAGAAAACACAGTCGAGCAACAAAACCCTAAAAAGATCATAGGCACCTCCCCTCCGTTCCCTGAAAGACTCATGATAACCAAAGCAAAAATTTACCCTGAGTTTGGTTTTGTACTGGATTTGAAAAATTTGTGTATAAATATTCCACTCCTGCAGTTTATAGAAGATATCTCGATATATGCCAAAACGATCAAGGAGTCATGCGGGAAGAAGCCTGGGAGAAAACCAAAAGATCCACCCATAATTCACATTTTAGGAACACTATCCAACCTCATTCTAGGAAAATAGATTCCTGTTAATTATGACAATCCACGAAGTCTGGTCGTAATCCTCCAAATACATAGCTACACTTTTCCGAACACGCTGGTATATTTAGAAGCAGCTATTAATCTTCTGACCTATGACACTTGTAATATCTTGGGTATCACAACTTTAAAACCAACTTCAACCCTGTTAGAGTTAGTAGATAGGTCAGTAGTCAAACCTGAAGGAACTTTGGAAGACATCATGGTCTCTGTAGATTTTCTGGTCATCAATCTAAGAAGTAGACTAGATGTACATCCGTTGATACTAAGAAGACCAAGGTTAGCAACAACAGATGCATATATAGGATGTCTATATGGAAACATCTTGATTGCGAGAGGAAACATTGTCAAGAATCTTATTCTATATCTTTCGGCTAAGCCAAGTCTGTCTACTATAAATTTTTAGTTATGCCCTCCTAGGTATCAAGAAGAAAATATGTGTTCACCCCTTTCCCTAGATGAAGATCTGGGACTTAAAAATAAATTAGAAGATGATGTAATCAACAGCTTCGTCAATTAACCAACTGTTATTGGAAACCCAACATGCCAAATGCTAAAATCTTTGCTTGAAAATGATGCACACGGATACCCCTTAGAAAATTTAAATGACAATCATATTCCCACAACTGTTTTCCATAACAACATTCCAATTGAAATAGAAACAGGAAAACCCCTTAATATTAATGTTCGTCTAGAAAAGCATTAGCATTAGAGATTAACTAAGGTTCTCCATAAATATAAACAATATATTTCCTAGGAATATTCAGACATGAAAGGTATTGACTCGCAGCTGTGCACCAATCACATATATATCGAGAAAGACACCCAACCTATTCGGCAACCCCAGAGGAGGTTGAATCCACACCTCAGAGACATTTTTAAATAAGAATTGTAGAAATTGTTGGATGTAAACTTCATATACCCAATTTCCGATAGCTAGTGGTTTTCCCCATTGGTAGTCCTCCCCAAGAAAAACGGGAAATGGAGGATTTTTGTAGATTACAGAGAACTTAATACTACTACCCAAAAAGACCATTTTCCCCTTCCTTTCATAGACCAAGTCCTTGATAATTTAGCTAGAAAGAAATTATTTTATTTCCTAGATGGTTTCAGTGGTTAGGATTAGATTCAGATTGCTCTGGAACACAAAGATAAAACCATGTTTACTTGTCCATGGGGGACATTCGCATATAGGGTTCTACCCTTTGGACTATTCAATTCTCCCGCAACATTCCAAAGAGAAATCTTGAGGATTTTTTCCGACCTAATTAATGAAGGACTTGAATTGTATATGGATGATTTTACCCCATTTGGGGATGATTTTGATCAAGCTCTGAAAAATTTAGAAAAAGTCTTTGAACGTTGTATTGCTACCAAATTGTGTTTAAGTAATAAAAAATGCCATATGATGATGATTGAAGGTGTAGTTTTAGGGCATTACATATCTGCTACAGGGAGCCAGGTGGATCCAGCCAATATTGAGGTAATCCTTAAACTTCCTATACCCCGCACATAAACATAGGTATGAAGTTTTCTCAGTTATGCAAGGAATTATTGCAGGTTTATAGATTTTTTTTCAAAAATAGCTACACTTTTATACACTTTAACAAGAAATATTTAATTTGAATGTTCTGATAATGGTGATGTTGTGTTTGTAGGTATCAAAGAATTATTCTCGGCATTTCCAGTATTAAGAGGACTCAACTGGGAACTACCTTTTCATATCTCCTCCGATACATCAGACACAGCCATAGAACCTATTCTAGGGCAAGAAGAGGATAAAAAACCTTATGTTATTTACTGTATCAGCAAAAACCTCACTCCTATTGAGTTAAATTATACAGTTACAGAAAAAGAATTTTTATCTGTTATTCATGCTATTAATAAATTTCAACATTATATAACAGGCTATCTATTTTTTCTATATACTAACCACTCCGCCATCAGGTACTTAGCTAATAATCCCATCACTAATGGTAGGGTAGCTTGGGGGTTATTGTTGTTGTAGGAATTTGATATCACCATCAAGGATCAACCAAGAAAATAAAACTTTGTGGCAGACTTACTATCTCAAGTACCTAAAGTAGATGACCATCAGCCGGTGGATGACCAATTTCTAGATGAGCATCTATTTTCCATGACAATAAAAACCTTGGTACAATGATGTGGCAAGCTACTTGGTGATAGGAAAACTACCAACACATTTTTCACCACGAGAGAGGAAGTTGACCATATAATGCAACACACATGTTTCTTGGATCGATGGTTACCTTTTCCACACTGGTTCTGGCTTTCAAATTCGAAGGTGCATCAAAGAAGATGAAGTTTTTGATATTCTAAGGGAATGCCATTGCGAACCCTACGAAGGACACTTTGCAGATTTCTGAACTGGACATAAAGTTCTTCAAATGGGCTATTATTGGCCCATAATATTTAGAGATGTGAAAACATATGTTCACGCCTATGATATTTGTCAACGAATGGGCCGTCCTAACTAAGCTGACAAAATTCCCTTACAACCGCAAGTGGTGGCAGAACCATTCAAAAGATGGGTGTTGGAATTTGTTGGTCCCTTTAACTCGCCATAAAATAATAAAGTGTACATATTTTTTTGCACGGATTATGTAACCAAATGGGTTGAAGCACTAGCCTTGCCGAGAGTTATGGAGGAGGCAGGGATTAATTTATTTTTCGAAATTGTTGTATAATACAGATTACCAAGGGATGTAATAACAGACGGAGGGTTATAATTCACTTGTCATAAGATTGTAGCCACTCTTCAAAATTATCATATCAAACATAGAATTACTTCCCCATATCACGCTTAGGAAAACGAACAAGTGGAAAGCACTAACAAGGTCTTGGAAGCAATTTTTAACTAAAACCATATCTGCAAATTGTCGAAATTAGGCAACCAAACTCCCTGAAGCACTCTAGGCTTATCAGACAACATGGAAGAACA